>QLOH01001029.1:0-194376 GCA_026901365.1 Sesbania bispinosa
TACAAGTATTCTTTCTGTCAAGCCTCTTCAGGCTCTACAACCAAGTATTCTTTTATAGTCAAGCCTCTCCAGGTTCTCCAACCAAGTATTCTTTTACAGTCAAGCCTCTTCAGGCTCTAAAAACAATTACACAGAAAAGAGATGCTTAAGCTCACAAACTAAGACAGTTTTGAGTCTTAAACAGTTATGGAATACACAGGAAATAATTGAGGTATACTCAGAATATTACAATATGTGTGTATATGACTAAAATATTATCAGAGTGTTGCAGCAGAGAAATTTGCAGAGTTTCAGCTCTTTTTAAATTCTTCTCTCATCTTCTGTGCCTTCAAATGATGGGGGTATTTATACCAAAAAAATCAGTCCGTTGGAGGGAAACCATCATTTGTGAATTGTATGAAAACCGTTGTGAGACAGCTGCTGTGCACAGGGAATATTCTCTGACATCTGACACATTGCAAGGTTTTGCTCCTGCCAAAAAGCTGCTGTTTGTTGTTGCTGCAATGGCTGCGTAGCAGAGGACGCGTTGTGGCAGAGATCGTGCTTGAAATGCAGCAGAGAGTGCCAGCTGTTGGAGCAGAGATCGTGCGTAGTACAACAGTACTTCAGACGGGTCTTCACAACTTCAACATAAGCCACGTCATCAAGTTACTTCAGACGACTTTGAAGCTTCAGATGGGGTGCACTGCTTCAGACAGCTCTTGCTTCTTCAGACAGTTTCACCACTTAGTCTTTTTAGAAATGCTTGTGATGGCTCTTTGCTGAAATCATAGACAAATGGTTTAGATATGTATATGTGTCTATGATGAATATTCTAAGTTAAATTTGTTAACCATTAAAACTTGGGAATATATCTGTCTTAAAACATCATAAACCTCTTTATGATATTTTTGAGACTCAACATTCTCCCCCTTTTTAATGATGACAAATTTTCTTAAAATATACAAATCTATAATAATAAAAAATAGATAGCTCCCCCTGAGAACATCATGTCTTATGACAGATTTCTTTCAAGATATGTGCTGCTTATTGTAACTCAGACAGTTTAGCCAGCTTCTTAAGAATTTGTACTCCCCCCGAGTCCTGTAATCACTTCAGATTTAGATTTGTTAGTATTAATACTCCCCCTTTTGTCATCAATCAAAAGGGTATATCAGAGCAATAACATAGATACAAGCTCAGTATAGTACAGATAGAACCATAAAAACATAGAGTGATATCAGAGCAAATAGATATTAGACAAATTACTGATTGTATTTCATGGTTGTGTAAAAAAAAAAAACTGACAATCAGTCACTTTTAAACAAAAAAATGAGCATCAGACATGAGCAAGGAAAATTATTCCTTCTTTTTCAGTAAGGCCTCAGTCAGAAAAGACATTAATTCTTCTTTGGCCTTGTCAATAGATGCTTGCACTGTTGACTTCAGCTCTTGTTGCCCTGATATGATAAGTTGCTGGTCATGAAGAATTTGTTCTTGTTTATCAAGCAACTGCTTGGATTTCTTTTCTGATTCAACAAATTTCTTTTCAAGGTTCCTGACCTTGGATTTCAGCAGCGAATTCTCTTCAGATAAGTCTTGGTCTGATTCATATAAGATGATCTGAATGTAGGGACAAACAAATCTCAGAACTTGGAATCCAGGTTTCAGATTGTAGACAGATGGCCTATAGACTGGACAGAAAAAGGTGCCAATGAACTTGAGCAGAACCCAGTCTTCATGAAAGGAGTCAGCAGGTGGGGGAAAGTGATCTTTCAGAAAGTGGTATTGGACATTTATAGATTTTCCAACTCCCATTTCAGATTCAGCATCTGGACCAGCTGATCCAGAAGAAGATCCAGCATCTTCTCTGATCTTCCAGTAGGATGACCACATCAAGTCTTGCATCAGATGATCTAGGCCTCCTTCTTGCTGACTTATAAAATCTAGAAATGCTTCCCACTCTGTTGAACTCAAGACTTCAGACAAGGGAGTTGATGTTGAGTTTTTCACCTTAATGCCTTTGAGTTTTTGACCTTTTTCTTCCTTTAGGGGATACCTGGGTATAATTCTATCAGGCTTCACCAGAATTGTAGTAGTTGGCCTGATGGAGCATGACCTAGGGGGTCTGTAGCCCATCATCCCAACTCCTTTTTGCAGCCTCCTTTGAAACAACTCTGCTTCAGTGTTCAGTTTTCTGATCATAAGCCATTCTTCATCATTCAGTCTCCATGAATCTTCAGAGAATGGGTCAATGGGAGCCCATGTGTGTGCAGGAGGGACAACACCCTTTCTGATCTTATCTATGCCACTGGAAATTGCTTGTACTTCAGACACAAATCTTTTAATCAAACCTTTGTGCATGGAAATTGCAGGTGCTGTTCTGAAGTGATGCAACTCTTCAGATAGACAGCTGAAATGTGGTAAACTGCAAGAGCCATGAGAAATAAGGGATAACTGAAGTGCCTTTGCAAGTTCTTCTTCTACTTCAGCATCAACCAGCTCTACTACTGCAACAGATAGATCTATTTGCACAGAGGGTGAAGGTGAGAATGGTGGAGATGGTGATGGTGAAGAAGGTTGAGGTGGTAAAAGTGCTAGTTGGATATCTTTTGGTGAGAGGGATTCAGGTTGATCTTCTGAAGGGGTTGGTTGTATTGGTTCAGAGAGAGTAAATGGTTTAGATGATAAGGTTTCTGTTTGATTGGTTTGGGGTGAGGATGGTCGAGGTGATTGGTTTTCTGTTTGTGAGATAGGTGATGGTTGCTTTTGAGGTGAGGTAGATTTAGGTGAAGGTTGTGGGGATGGTTGTGGTTCAGACAAAACAGGTTTAGGTGAAGGTTGAAGGATTGGTTGAGGTTCAGACAAGCGTTGAGGTTGCGTTTCTGGTGATGATGGAGGTGAGGGAGTCACATTGTCTAATCTCACCTTAATCCTTTTGTAAGGAGGTTTAGGTGCATCATCCTCTTTGGCTTTAGCTTCCCTTTCCTTGGCTTCCCTCTCTTTGGCTTCCCTGTCAGCCTTCTCCCTTTCATCTGGTGTAAGAGCTCTACTTCTCTTGAAGTATGCATGAGCCTTTACATAATTCTGATACTTTCCAGCCACACTTTCTTCTTCCAGCTGAGAAGCAATGCTTCTAGTAACCCTAGGTTCAGGGCCTTTCTGAAGCAGTTTGCTTTTAGATATTTTTCTCTGAGGTGCACTGGACCTCTTCCTCTTCTTGGTAGCTTCAACAATGGTTGCTTGCTTGTCGTCCTCAGCATAAGCAAGCTGTGATTGAATAGCAAGGAGTCTGTCATTCTCCTCTTGCTCAGCTTTCTTTTCCAACTCCTCTTGTTCTAGTGCAGTAGCCAAGGCTGCTACCTGTATAAGCACAGGATCTGAGGGACATGCAGCTATTGGTTCTGCAGATACAGCATCCATCTTATGTAACTTCTCAGCCTGTCCTTCCATTTCAGAAGTAGTCTTAGAAGTTTGTACTTCTTCAGACATCTGACCCACAATTTCAGCAAGCTTTTGTGAAGCTTTCTGAACAGGTTCAGACACCTGAGCTTGTACAGATACAGTTGCCCTTTTTGCAGCACTTCTCACAGGCAACTTTTTCAGCTTCTGTTGGGGGGATGACTTGGAGGGCTTGAACTCATGCCTCCTTATGTCTCCTCTCAGCTCATTCTCCAAAACTTCCATGGTTGTGTTTCTTCTCTGAGCCTTTTCAGTCAGCAGGCTCTCCTTCATGGATGGAGATTCTGGTTTTGGGGTAAGTGTGATCCCCATGCTCTTAATGTTTGACTCACCAAACATAGGATATGTGGTATGATCATATTTTCTCTCAATGGGAACATTGAAGTGTAGAAGTACCTTTGTGATGATGGTATTGTGAGGAAAGCTCCCTGCAGAGTCTCTTAGCCTCTTCTGCAGATGGTACATGATGATGGGAAGATTAATCTTCTGTTTCTTCAGCAAATGAATGAGATAGAACCTTTCCAACTCTGAAACATGATTTCTGCTTCCTTTCTTGGGAATAACAGAGCATCCAAGAATAGCATGCAGAATCCTTGCTTTGTCAGACATGTGTTTGGAATCCAGGTTGAGTGGAGTTGCAGTTCCATAGAGGAACTCTGTGAAGTGCTTCTGACCACCATTTCTAGCTTCCCATCCAAGAGTAAATGTAGCTCCTTCAGCCCTAACACCACAAACTTCAGCTAAGACCTTTTCATCAATAACAAGAGGAACTCCAAGCACTGAGGCTCTGATGATAACGTAGATCCCTTGAGGGTTTGGAACGCCTCTAGCAATTTCCCAGAAATCCAGAATGCTCTATTCATGCCAGTGAGTACGGTTGTTGTTGAAGTATTCAAGCCACCCAGCTGCTCTGAATTCTTCATAGAGATCCATACCCAGATTTTCAATCTCTGCCAAATCAACTCCTTTGGTCTTGACAATGTTGCTTGCATCAGATTTCTTAGGTGCCATTGATGAAATCTTGAGAAACTTTGAGAGAAAAAGATGGTTTCTGGAAGACGAAGAATAGCAAGAGTTTTGATAGTTGAGAAGGTGGTAGAGGTCTTCTGGTCTACTGTACTGTGTATTTATAGGCTTTTCAAAAGTAATGATGGCGTGTACTTGCTGCGCAAACCTCGGGTAACGTGCGAAGTGGAAGAGACAAAATAAATGATATTGAACCGTTTCTCTTTGCCACGTCATTTGCTCATTTCAGACAAGTGATAGATTTCAGACAACCATATAGATTTCAGACGACCCAAAATTTCAGACGAGTCACTTGTTTCAGACAAGCTGAAATTTCAGACTGGTCATTTTTCACAGATAACAGCATACACTTAAAATGCATGAATGTTCAGATTATCTCTGATGAACTTAAATCTATCTTCAGTTAGAGGTTTTGTGAATATATCAGCCCATTGATGCTCTGTATCAATAAACTGAATATCAAAAACACCTTTCTGAACATAGTCTCTAATGAAATGATGTTTGATTTCTATATGCTTGGCCCTAGAATGTTGAATGGGGTTTTTAGACAAATTAATAGCACTGGTATTATCACATAACACAGGTATAACAGATATAGGAATATTAAAATCCTCTAGCTGATACTTCACCCATAACAGTTGTGAACAGCAACTGGCTGCTGAGATGTATTCTGCTTCAGCTGTTGATAGGGCAATTGTGCTTTGCCTTTTGCTTGACCAGCTGATCATGTTTTCTCCAATGAAATGACATCCTCCACTGGTGCTTTTTCTTTCAACTTTGTCTCCAGCAAAATCAGCATCACAATAGCCTATTAACCTACAATCCTTACTCTTCTTGTAGCACAGACCAAGGTTAGTAGTACCTTTAATGTATCTGAAAATCCTTTTCACAGCTTTGTAGTGAGTAAATCTTGGATCAGATTGAAATCTAGCACAGAGGCATACACTGAACATAATGTCAGGTCTGCTTGCTGTTAGATACAGTACAGATCCAATCATTCCTCTATACAAAGTTTGATTCACTGTTTCTTCACTCTCATCTTTACTTAAAGATGCAGAGGGGTGCATTGGAGTTGACATAGGTTTGCAATCACTTAAGTTGAACTTCTTAAGCATTTCTTTTGTATACTTTTCCTGATGGATCCATATACAATCAGATTCTTGCTTAATCTGAAGTCCTAAGAAAAATTTAAGTTCACCCATTAAACTCATTTCAAACTCTGATTGCATTAACTTAGAAAACTCTTTGCACAGAGAAGAATCTGTTGAACCAAAAATAATATCATCGACATATATTTGGACAAGTATAAGATCTTTGTTAGACTGTTTTCTAAAAAGAGTTGTGTCAACTTTTCCTCTTTCAAAACCATTTGATATAAGAAAACTGCTCAGTCTGTCAAACCAAGCTCTTGGGGCTTGTTTTAGACCATAAAGAGCTTTCTTAAGTTTGAAAACATGTTCAGGAAAAGCAACATCTTCAAAACCAGGGGGTTGTCTAACAAAGACTTCTTCCTCAATGAGACCATTAAGGAAGGCACTCTTAACATCCATCTGATATAGTTTGATGCTATTATTTACAGCATAAGATAAAAGAATTCTAATTGCCTCTAACCTGGGCACAGGTGCAAAGGTTTCAATGAAGTCAATACCTTCTTGCTGATTGTATCCTTGAGCTACTAATCTTGCCTTGTTTCTGATTACTTTGCCTTCTTCAGACAACTTGTTTCTGAACACCCATTTGGTTCCAATAATTGTTTTCCCATGGGGTTTAGGAACAAGGGTCCAGACATCACTCCTAGCAAATTGATTCAGCTCCTCTTGCATGGCTAGGATCCACCCTTCATCATGCAGAGCTTCATCAATGTTCTTTGGCTCAATTTCAGACAGGAGAGCAAGAGAATTTAGATTTTTGAATTTTGATCTTGTCTTAACTCCTTCTGAGGTACTGCCAATGATTTTCTCTTTAGGATGATGTGACTTGTATCTCCAATTAGGTTTATGAGGAGGTATCACATCTGTCTGAGACTCAACATTCGTCTGAAGAGGTTCAGTAACAGCAGGAACTTCAGACAGTTGCTCATCCTTCAAGTTGCTGTGATCATTCAGCTCCATACCTGCAAAATCATCCTCTAGATCTGATAGTTCCCTATCAGTCTCTTTGTTATCATTGAATTTTACATGAATAGTTTCTTCAACAGTTAAAGTTCTAGAGTTATACACTCTATATGCTTTAGATGTTTCAGAATATCCAATGAAAAATCCATTATCAGATTTTGCATCAAACTTTCCAAGATCATCTTTGGTGTTAAGTATAAAACACTCACATCCAAAGGTGTGGAAATATGATATGTTGGGTTTTCTTCCTTTCCATAATTCATAGGGAGTCTTTTTCAGAATTGGTCTTACCAGTATTCTGTTTTGAAGGTAACATGCTGTGCTAACAGCTTCTGCCCAGAAGGATCTTGGTAAATTGCATGAGTTGAGCATGGTCCTTGCCATTTCTTGCAAACTTTTGTTCTTTCTCTCAACAACCCCACTTTTTTGAGGTGTTCTTGCCACAGAGAAATTGTGTGAGATCCCATTCTCATCACAGAACATTTGAAAATTTGCATTCTCAAACTCTCCACCATAATCACTTCTTATAACAGAAATACAGAATCCTTTTTCATTCTGTACCTTCTTACAGAATACTGTGAAATTCTTAAAAGTCTCATCCTTGTTTCTAAGGAATAATACCCATGTGAATCTAGAATAGTCATCAACAATGACCAAACCATATTTCTTTCCACTAAGACTTTCTGTTCTAATAGGACCAAACAAGTCAATGTGTAAGAGTTCAAGTGGTCTGCTGGTTGAAACAACATCCTTACTCTTGAAGGAGTGTCTTGTTTGTTTCCCTTTCAGACAACTATCACACAAAATATCAGATTTGTATGAAAGCTTGGGCAATCCTTTAACAAGGTTGTATTTTGCTAATCTTGAGATTAATCTCAAGCCGGCATGCCCAAGTCTTTGATGCCAAATCTGTTTTTCATCTTCAACAGAAATGAAGCATTTCACATTTTGACTTGCTAGATCCTCTAGATCAATTTTATACACATTGTTGTGTCTCTTAGCAGTAAAGAGAGTTTGATCAGAAAAGTCTTTGACTATGCATCCTTCCTTGGTAAAGGATACTACATAACCACTGTCACATAATTGACTTATGCTCAGTAAATTATGTTGGAGTCCTTCCACAAGAAGTACATTCTTAATTAGGGATGAAGGAATTATACCTATAGTCCCTATGCCAGTGATCTTCCCTTGCTGGTTTCCACCAAAGGTGACCACTCCTCCTTCGTCCTGTTAAACACATCTGCAACAGGAAAAATTAAATTCTTAGGTACCCATGTTCTTTTGGGTCCTATTTTGTTAGCTTTGGGTCTTGTTTTTCTCTTGTGTTTGCACTGAGTCACATTGTGTCCAGGCTTACCACAGTGAGAACACCCAATAACCTTCTTTTTGCCTTTAGAAAAATTTAAGACAGTAGGAGGTCCAGACATGTTATAATCCCAAAAGCCTAGTCCACTCGTCAAGGGAATGCCTTTGATTACCAAGCATTATGTTCAAATTCTTTGTTCCTTTGACAAACTTGGCTAGATCTTTTGTCAGTTCTACAACTTGCTTCTGAAGTTTTTTATTTTCTTCAGACAGAGCTTGTGAACTGTGGTTTTCAGTTTCAAGGGTCTTCTCCTTGAGCATAATATGTTTTATCTCAAGTGCCTCATATTTATTACACATTTCTGTGTTGGCTTTGGATAGAATCTTATACTCTTGGAAAAGTTCCTTGGAACTTTCCACCAGATCATCATACATTTCTTGTAGAGTAAGATGGAATACCTCAGCTTCAGAGCTGTCTGAAGATGGTAGACTTGCCATGAGGCACATATTTGCCTCTTCTGAAGTGTCTTCCTCCTCTTCTGAAGTTGACTCATCCAGGTCTTCCCATGTTGCCATGAGACCTTTCTTTTTCTTGAAAAACTTCTTCTTTTTCAAGTTGTTTTTCTTCAGTTTTGGACACTCAGCCTTCATGTGCCCTGGTTGTTTACACTCAAAACAAATAATTTTGTCAGTTTGTATGTCTTTACCTGACTTACCTCCTCTTGAGGTTGAAGGTTGATTCTTTCTGAATCTTCCTCTGTTCTGCATCATTCTTTTGATCTTTCTGCTCAGCAAAGCAAGATCATTGTCATCATCTGAGCTTTCTTCAGAATCTTCATCTGCTTCTGAAGTTTCCTCAGCTTGCATAGCCTTCATGCTGCCATGCTTAGACTGTTTGGCCTTGGAGTTTAGAGCCAGAGACTTCTTCTTGTTGTCATCTTCTCCAAGCTCAAGCTCATGGACTTTGAGAGATCCCAACAGCTCTTCCATTCTAAGAGAGTTTAAGTCTCTTGCTTCTTGAATGGCTGTCACTTTGGGTCTCCAGGACTTAGGCAAGCTCCTTAGAATCTTCCTGTTGTTATCCCCAGATTCATAGGTTCTTCCTAAGGACCTGAGTCCATTTGTTATGGTCTGAAACCTTCCAAACATCTGGTCAATGGTTTCAGTTTCCTCCATCTTGAACATCTCATACTGATGTGTGAGCATACTGATCTTGGATTGTTTGACAGTCTCTGTTCCTTCATGGGCTGCTGCAAGAGTATCCCAAATCTCCTTGGCAGAGGTGCATCCATGAACCTTCTCATATTCTGACTTGTTCAGAGAACATATCAGATAGAGTTTGGCTTTAGCATTCATCTGGACTCTAGTCTTTTGCTCCAAAGTCCATTCAGTCTTAGGTATAGGCACACCATTTTGCATAGGCACATAGTCTCCATCAGTGACTACATCCCAGACATCAATGTTATTGCTCTCAATGAACAACTTCATTCTGTCTCTCCAGTAGTGGTAATCCACTCCATTAAATGCTGGAGGTCTGGTGATAGAGGCTCCTTCTGTGATGTATTGCCTGTTACTGTTTGAAGCTTCCATGTGGATCTTTCAGTCCTCAGACACTTGTTAGGTGCTTTAACCCTGAGTAGAGCTCTGGTACCAACTGTAGGAACACAGGGAAACACTAGAAGGGGGGTTGAATAGTGTTTCTAAATATTTTAGAAAGCTTTTCGAAAACAGATTGACAAAAACAGACTTTCAGACAGGTTGTTTTAGGGCTGTCTGAAGTTTTTCAGATGGCTGTCTGAAGTTCTTTTCAGACGGCTTAAAATGGTTCTAAATGAGGTTTCTCCCTTTTAAAATATTAGAATAAATATTCAGTCCCCTTGATTAGCTTAAATTGAAATAAGAAAGATAAGGGAAAGAGAAACTTAGCCACAGAATTTATCCTGGTTCACTCACTACCACTTGTGAGCTACGTCCAGTCCCAATGCCAACTAGCACTTGGATTTTCTCTTAATCTTTCAAGATTACAAGTATTCTTTTCTGTCAAGCCTTTTCAGGCTCTACAACCAAGTATTCTTTTACAGTTAAGCCTCTCCAGGCTCTCCAACCAAGTATTCTTTTACAGTCAAGCCTCTTCAGGCTCTAAAAACAATTACACAGAAAAGAGATGCTTAAGCTCACAAACTAAGACAGTTTTGAGTCTTAAACAGTTATGGAATACACAGGAAATAACTGAGGTATACTCAGAATATTACAATATGTGTGTATATGACTAAAATATTATCAGAGTGTTGCAGCAGAGAAATTTGCAGAGTTTCAGCTCTTTTTAAATTCTTCTCCCATCTTCTGTGCCTTCAAATGATGGGGGTATTTATACCAAAAAAATCAGTCCGTTGGAGGGAAACCATCATTTGTGAATTGTATGAAAACCGTTGTGAGACAGCTGCTGTGCACACGGAATATTCTCTGACATCTGACACATTGCAAGGTTTTGCTCCTGCCAAAAAGCTGTTGTTTGTTGTTGCTGCAATGGCTGCGTAGCAGAGGACGCGTTGTGGCAGAGATCGTGCTTGAAATGCAGCAGAGAGTGCCAGCTGTTGGAGCAGAAATCGTGCGTAGTACAACAGTACTTCAGACGGGTCTTCACAACTTCAACATAAGCCACGTCATCAAGTTACTTCAGACGACTTTGAAGCTTCGGACGGGGTGCACTGCTTCAGACAACTCTTGCTTCTTCAGACAGTTTCACCACTTAGTCTTTTTAGAAATGCTTGTGATGGCTCTTTGCTGAAATCATAGACAAATGGTTTAGATATTTATATGTTTCTATGATGAATATTCTAAGTTAAATTTGTTAACCATTAAAACTTGGGAATATATCTGTCTTAAAACATCATAAACCTCTTTATGATATTTTTTAGACTCAACAAGGTGAACAGAGACTTTCAAGCAAAGGACTCATAGTTGGCAAAATACTTGGCACTGGTCAACCAAATGAAGGCGAAGTTTCAGGGCTTCAGGCTGGAATTCGTTCCAAGGGAACAAAATGGAAGAGCGGATTTGTTATCCAAACTAGCGAGCACCAAAAAACCGGGGAATAACAGAAAAGTGATTCAGGAATCCATCCCGGTACCTACCACAGAAAAGAAGGAGGTACTCTTCTCCGAAGTCGAATAGGCATCATGGATGGGCCCACTTATCGCATATTTGGAAAGGGATGAGGTCCTAAATGACCCATTGGAAGCAAAGAAGATCAGAAAGGAAGCAGCTTGCTATACAATTGTTGCAGGGAGGTTATACAAGCGAGGTTACTCGGTACCACTGTTAAGATGTTTGACATGACCACAAGCTGAGCTAGTTATGGCAGAGGTTCATGAAGGGCAGTGCGGGAGCCATGTTGGAGGAGGGGCTTTAGCCTCGAAGTTAATTCGAGCTGGGTACTATTGGCCCACTCTGAGGAAAGATTGTTTGCATACGTGAGAAAATGTGAAGAATGTCAGAAATTTTCAGATAGGCATCGAGCTGATCCTTTAGTCTTACAGTCAGTCAGCTCGCCCTGGCCCTTTCATATCTGGGGAGTTGATATACTCGGCCCATTTCCTATAGCTCGGGGGCAAATAAAGTTTTTGGTAGTTGCAGTGGATTATTTCACTAAATGGGTGGAGGCCGAGCCGGTTGCTACCATAACAGCTGAAAGAATAAAAAAAATTTACTGGAAGAATCTGATATGTGGGTTTGGGATTCCTAAGTACATAGTGTTTGACAACGGCACCCAGTTTGCTAGTCGTTCTGTGGCTGAATTTTGTGCAGAAAATGGTATAACCCAGAAGTTCTCCTCAGTAGAACACCCCCAATCTAATGGGCAAGCAGAATCAGCCAACAAGGTCATACTGAATGGTTTGAAGAAAAGATTGGGGGAGGCCAAAGGTTTATGGGTGGAACATCTGCCTGTGGTATTATGGTCTTATTATACCACCACCTATTCTACTACGGGAGAATCACCATACAAATTGGTATTCGGATTTGATGCCATGATTCTGGTAGAAATCATGGAGCCAACAATCAGGACGAGTACCCTTGATGACAACGATAATGAGGGTGAACACAGAGTAAACTTGGACCTGTTGCCTGAGATAAGAGAGGTCGCTCATCTTAGAGAGTTCACATGTAAGCAACGAGCAGAAAGGAAGTATAACTCTAGGGTGGTACCGATGAAGCTTAAGGTTGGGGATCTGGTGTTGAGAAAGACGATCAAAGATGGTTCCAGTAATAAATTCACCCCAAACTGGGAGGGTCCTTTTCGCATACGAGAAGACATTGGTCGTGGTGCATACATGTTGGAAGAACTTATTGGAAGGGAGGTACCAAGAACTTGGAATTTGATCAACTTGCGCATCTACTATAGTTAATTTTTTTGCAGAACATTTATGTTAAGTATTTTAAAGTTTTAGGACTCTTTGTTATCAGATATTTCATTATAATAAAGATGGTGCACTCTTTTCTCTTCCGAGGTGGGTGAGTTTTTAATCAGGCACTTAGTCAACTTATTTGTGTTAAGCATACAGGAACCTCATTGATTCGAGTATTGAAGCCACCAATTAAATTGATGTGGACCGAGACTAACTCGACCTTGTGATGAATTAAGAAATTCACAAAAAGGGAGTCTAACTTGGAAAAGTGTATCTAATGAGCAAGTAACCAAAGCACATTTGATGAGCAAGTAACCAAAGCACATTTGATGAGCAAGGAATCAAGGTACCTTTTAACTCATCTTTTAGGCAATTATTCATCTTTACAACTTAGCGAATTCTTAATAGTTCATCTTTTAAGAGTTGGCAATTATTCATCTTTACAACTTAGCAAAATTCTTAACATACTTTATCTTTCATAACACAGTGATTCCGTCATAACAATTTATAAATTGTTTAGTTCTGAGTATGTAACGGAGGAGTAGCTTATAAGTTATAATCTTTCCTTAGGCACTAGTTGAATAAGTTCAAAATTTGGCAAAAGATATAGTTAGTCAATACTCTTGTCAATATAAAAACGAAACACTAGAATGTTCAAAAAAAGATAAGATCTTATATGTTAAAAAGGGAAGAAAATTACAAAATAAAGCAGAAACAACATGAAAACATCAAGTTCATTCTTCATTGTCAGGAATTTCAACCAGTTTCCCATCCTGAATCTCTTTGAAGGCACCTACTTCTTCAATATTCAACTCGGGATGTAAGAATTTTACTTGACCAATTTCCGTTTCAAAACCTTGTTCATACTGAAAGGTTATTTCAGCCTTTAACTTGTTCGACTCTTCTTGACGTCCTTTTTGCTCGGCCAATAAGTTTTCCTCTGCCGCCTTCAGTAGTTTAGTTTTTTCTTCTAAAAGATTGTCCGGCTTCTCTTTTTCCTTTTTGAGGTCGGTCAGAACGCCTCCCAGCTTTTCTTTCTCCAACAATAAATTTTGAAACTTTTCTTGAAGAGCCTCCATCTCGAAGGATACCTTCCTAGCTTGGCCAATTTCTTCTTCTTGGTCCTTCAAGTTTTGGATTTTTTCTTTTAGTTCTTTTTTCCAGTAACCCCATTCCTGATTCCAGAGTGTGCCCAAGGAAGGCGGTTTGGACAGCGAAGGTTTAAACCATTTTAGCGGTATTCAGCATACTGACCTTCTAAATTCTAACCCGATCATCAGGTTTGCAGAAATGTTTTTGGATAAGCTGCTCGGTAGGAAGACGACGATCAAAGATTGAAGTTATATCAGAGCCTTCTTTCCCTTCATAACCTTGAAACCAATGCCACCATTTTGGAGGAGTGCGGGCTACAATGAGAGTCTGGGTGGCCGATGACAACTGAGGATTCTCAACATTCAAGGTCGGTTGGGCCGAGGAGGAGGTCAGATCCTTATTAAGACAAGCTTTCTTGCTTACAAGCTTGTCAGAAATAGTGGAAGAAGAGACTTCATTTTCAGTATCAACCACAATCACAGGTTCCGAACCCTGGGAGGCTTGCTTTCGCTTACCTGCCTTACTGAAAGCCTTCATAGCCTTAGCATTCATCTGAGGCATGAAACTCTCGTTTCTGCTTGACATTTTAATTGAAAACAAGACAATATAAACTTAGTTAAGGTTCATATTAGAGTAAAAATAAAATAAGCTAAAACAAAAATTACCAATATAAGGTTGGAGTGCCCCAACATCTCCTTCCTTCTCAATCAACACATTACAACTGACAGGGCGAAAGGATTTTAAATGAATCACGTTTAGCAATTCTAATGAAGACAACTCACTCTCTAATAGGCTTTTTAACCTATTAGGATTCTTAGTCCAATACAAAGGAAACTTTGCTTCCCATTGTGCATTAAAAAAGAGCTCAGAGGACGATTCCTTTCCTCGTAACCGAAAGTAATGGGGCTTAAAGTCTTTGTACGAAGAAAAAATAGCAATGAACAAAGGCCTTCCAGAAAAACCATTCAAGGAGGTCCAGCCTACAGCTCGGTTCTGACCTAATTTTGCTTGAAAGAAATAGGAAAAAACCCTAATGCTTGGGCACAGGTTGTGGTATTGGCACAATATTTCAAAAGCCTTAACAAAACCCTAACTATTTGGGTGCAACAGAGTAGGAGCTACAATTAACATTTTCAGAATTTGACAGTCAAAATCGGTAAAGGGAAGTGGAATTTTTAACTTTGTTAAAAACATTTCATAAAAGAATGTAAAAACAGGGGAAGAGGTTGAAGAAGGACAAGAACATATATATTCGGTTCCGACAGATGGCTCTAGAACCAACTGTGTAGCAATATCTGGAAAACGCCTCTGGACTACTTCCTTAACAGAGACAAGTGATTCAGGGGACAGAAGGACAGAGGTACGTTTGAGAACAGAAGAATCTACCCAGGAAAAGGTTTCGCTAGCACCATTTACCGCATCTGGGGGATTTCCTGACTTGTTTCTTTCCAAAGTATCATCTTCAACCACAATAGGGGGCACTCTCTCAGACATTTTGGATAAAAGCAAGAGAAGAAAGTAGGAGAAGAAATAAAATACCTGAAGGAGAAGGTCTACGCATCTAGAGAAAGACGAAGTATTGGCACAATATATAGAGGGAAATGAACTGGAAACTAAGTGGAAGGGAGTATATGAAAAGGTTGCAACAGTTAGAAGTAGGAAAGGGAATGTGGTATATTTAATAAGAAATAAAAGTAGTTAAGAAGCACTAAAATTTAGAGATAAAAACGCATGTTCCAAAAGGTTATTTAATATTTCAGAAAGTGAGTATTAATTAGAGCTAGAGTAATCATGACCTTACTGCATTTTTCCAGAAAGCAGTACATAGGAAGTTGTAGCGTGTCAAATCATGAAAAGAAGTGCTGCGATCCAAAGGCACAAAATGAAGCCTGAAAATGGATGGCCCAGATGGACACGAAGTTTGAGTTATTTGTTTTCATTCTATTTTGATTAATAAAATCCTCATCCTGATAAATAAATAAATAAAGATTCAAAGCGCGTTTTCCCACTAATAGTGAATGCATTTTTTTTAGGTGACCTCACTGATGGAAGAGGAAGACTTTCTTATTTGAGCTTGTACCGTTAGGAGTATATTAGGGATCTCGCCCCCAGACCCAGCGTCATGTTTGGGTGACTTCGTTTCCAGGATGCTTAAAGGGCTTGCAATTTCGAGCTCTTCGCTTAGGACAACCTATGCTCGAGCTCGGGGGGCTGTGTACCGTTAGAAATATTAGGGACTTCGGTCCCAATCTCAGCCTAAGATTGCTAGGGAGACCTCCTAGTTGGCGTTGGGCCACCTAGGTAAGGCTCAAAGACCGAAGCCTATAAATAGGAGACCTATTGCTGACTTAAGGGCATCTGATACCTTCTAACTTTGGGGAACTTGGCTCGGCGCCTCCTTGGTACTCGAGCTCAGTTTCTCAGGGGCTTTTGAGAACAATATGAAATTAGGGGCTTTTTCGATATTAGGTTAAATTTTATATTTTGGTTGGTGAATTTTCAGATTATAAGAAGATTTAAAATGATTTAATCAATTCAATTTATGAAAATATTAAATAGAAAGTGAGAATTTGAGGGTTTTAGATAGAAGACAATTGAGGGAGAGACCAAATTTGGTTAATGTTAAAAGCACAGAGACTTAATTTGCTAAAAAAATACTTGAGTGACCAAAATTACACAAACCTCAAACTAAAGTGACCAAAAGTGTAATTAAGTCATGAATGAATAAAATGTGTAGTATTAAATTTTTTGTCCTTTTTGGTTTTAACTTATAGCATTTGGATTTAATGAATATACCTTGTAACATCCCAAAAATCAGGACCTAAAAGCTATGATGGAAATCTTAGGCCGTGAATCCCAACACACGAAGGAAGTTAGAAGTAACATGAGGATTTAGGGGTTTGAAGGAAAAATAAGACAAGGTTTGGGGGGTTGGTTAAGAGTTGTGAGTTTTAAGATAATTAAGAAAGGGAAAAACCAATTAAGTCCAATATGACTGTAGAGTTAACTTAGGAGGAGTCCTACCCGGTGGACAGGCTAGCATGGTGAAAAAGTATGGAAGGAAGTAGAGACATTGGAACTAGGGAATTAGATTGAGACAGAATGAACTAAGGTTAAACGAATTGGCGGGAAGGAAGAAGAGAGACGTAGACTCAAGGAACCTGGGCAGAAAGGTGATTTTATGGAAAGGAACAAGGGAGTAGAGGAGCATAGTCTCATGGACACTTAGAACCCTTAATCTTAACCTTATTGAAGTGAATTGATGATTTACGTCATGGTTCACGTGAAGTGTGCCCCGTTGGGCTTCAACCAAGGTTGTTGCTTAATTTTGGGTTTTAAGCCTAATGACCTTGGTGCTCTAATTCAATAATATCTAGAGTTGCAGGTGTCCAATTGAGGCTATTCCACTTGCATTAGATCGAAAGCTAAGATCTGGGGCTTTAGTTTGATATGCTACACGATAGTATTTCCAGCCTCATTTTCACCTCCAAACAAGCTCATTCTTGCTCGAGGGAGAATATCAACAGGAACAGAGAAATTTGTTCTGGTTTTCTCACTCAGTCTCGCTCCTTTTTTGTAACACCCCAGCCTTGGCCTGCGGCCCAACTTCCGGGGCCCAAGAATTCACTTAGTGTGTTAATTAAGCTTCATCCACCCCCCTAAGGTGGATTATTCCCCGAAGGGAACCTTCCGTGGATTTGAACCCAAGACATAGGGACTTGGTCTTAGATTCCTTCTGTCCACCTCTACCACACATACACGACATATTTAACTACGTAGCGATGACTGTTTTTGTTCGTCGCTACGGTATTAACGGCGAGCATTTTAACAACGTCCTTGTGGTTGTCGCTAAGTTCTCTCTAATTGCATTGTAGCGACGATTTTCCCCTTGTAGCGACGACCTTTGGTCGTCGCTAATACCCTAATTTCTTGTAGTGTTGGCTTCCACCAGTCTAAACATGACTACTCTGTTTACCAAAGGTTGTGAACCTAATTTCATTGCTCTCTTGGTATATGTGCACAATATTTTAATTGCTAGTCCTAATCATGCATGATGTCATTGATTCTACCGAATATTAGCTCAAAGGTTTATTTAATTAATTAAGTTGAAGGACTTGTGAAAGTTAAGCTACTTTCTTGGTCTCGAAATAGTAAGGTCCAAGGATAGAAGTTTTATGTCTCAATGTAAATATACTTTGTCTCTGCTTAAAGATACTAGATTCACCAATTGCAAACTAACAATATCCACACCTATGGACTTCAACCTTAAGCTAAGTACAAGTGAAGGAGATTTATTGTCTGGCTTCATTATAGAAGGCTAATTGGCTTGTTATTGTATCTCACGATCAGATATCTATTATGTAGTCCACAAGTTTAGCTAGTTTGTTTCTCAGCCTGGGGAGCCCCATCTCAATGCTGCTCATCAATTACTTTGATACTTAAAGGGACTCTTGATCAAGGAATTCTTTTTTCAGCCTTTCATCACCTAACTTGAAAGCGTATGTTGATGCGGATTGGGCTACATGGTTGTCCACATGGAGAACAATTTTGGCTTTTTTGTATTTCCAGGAGAATCTCTTGTCTCATAGAAATCAAAGAAGCAATCTACGTACTGTGAGTAGATCATCTGCTAAGGCGAAATACAGTCTTCGACTGCTACGTACATCTAGTGAGTTGACATGGTTGAGCAACCTATTGGCTGATTTTGGCATCCCTCTAAAACCAATTTTGATATACTATATATGATAATCAAGCAACTATCTACATCTCCATTAATCCTACATTTCATGAATGTATAAAACACATCAAGATCAATTGTCACTTTGTTTGTGAAAGATGAATGTGGTCTAACAAGGTTGGTCCATGTGCCTTCCCAATATCAGTTAGCTTATGTCCCTTACAAAGGCACTGGCATTGCCACACTTTTAGAAGCTAATATCCAAGATGGGCATTCTTAATCCTTTCCTCCCATCTTGAAGGGGCGTATTAAATATTCTGTGATGTTAGTTATAATTAGACTCAATTATTTAATTATTACATTTTGTTAATTAGTTACATTCCTCTATATCCGCTAGGGTCGGCCTAGAGAGGTTGGGGGTTTGTGTAAGTTTAACCTAAAGTATTAGGTTCAAACCTCATTTCATTCCATGTAAACAAAAAAAAAGTTAAATTCCTCTGTTAAGATAGTTTTATCTACTTGTATATAAATTCAATTGTATTAGATTTTTCAATCAATTCAACTGTTTTTCTCTCGTTCTGAGTATCTCAGTTTCAATATAGGTTTGAATCTTTTGTGTTTGTCTATGATGATTGGTTTGGTATTTTAACATTTTACTAATGGCTACTACTAACTGTATATGTTTTTTTTGTCATTTTGAGATGAAATTATATTTAGAGGAGTTCTACCAACACACTCTCTAACACACTCTTCCTAACACACTCCACGTGATTGGTTAAAATATATTCACATGGGCCCCACCAAATTATGTGGGTCCCACTCCCAATATGGTGGGACCCATGTGACTTTTAACCAATCACATGGAGTGTGTTGGAAAGAGTGTGCTAAAAAGTGTGTTGCTAACACTTTTCTTATATTTATACAACAATCTAGTATAATAATCTTATCCGATTATGAGAAAGATAGAAATAATGTAAGATATGTACATGTAATGAACGATATTTGGAGAAATATGAAGAAAATGTGTGTTGTATAAATTACTTTATAGATTTATTGTATATATATGAATAAAGGGTCTCAATAAATAAGGAGATATAATGGCAATGTAAGATTAAACTGCTAAAAATATTAAACAATTTTATTACATTTTTAACACATCTGTTTGTGTAAGAGTTTTTAATTAAGACTTAAGAGGAAGACATATGTATATGGTGAAACTCTAAACTATTTATTATAAAAATTGCATGTCACGAATAAATTATTCTAAAAATTTAAGTTGATAAATAAAGACATTGTATAGGTTTATTATATTTTTAACGCAACATACATCCGCTGTTCTTAGATCACGATTTTTTTTTTATTTCTGGTACGATTGATATGATATATAACACACATATAATCAATATGTTAATGATATATAACGCACGAGGCATTTTTTTTAGTTTTAGAAATAGTTATGCTTTTCATTTACGACATGTTTCTGAATCGATCATATAATTTTTGCATCTTGCAAATATAGATTATTCATGCCTTTAGTAATAATTGCTACATTGATATTTCAAAATCATACTAGTAATACCATTGTTGCGGAATTGATATGGAATGAAAGTATTAAGTTTTAGCTAGCTCATGCTATGCTTTGCCATGCAAAATTATATGTAGTACTATGAGGTAGGGACACTGCCAAATGATGGTTAGAGATCCGCAGCTGGAGTTAGTTATGCCCAAAAGTTAGAATTGATGATATCTATGATGAAAGTGATAGGAAATCAATGCATTGACCTGCCATCTTCTAATTTCCAGCTACATGTAATGCCAACTATTTTCTTCCAAGTATTCCAAACGCATGTGGAAAATTAGGAAGAGGGGGTTATATGCATGGCCATTTCTCATATATGGAATTTGACATAAATGTAACGCCGTTTCATTTGGAAAATAAAATCCAATATATATATCATATATAACCAAAACTAAGTATTACTTTGTAAGTAGCTAGTATATATAGCATTTTGATCGAATAAAATAAAATTAAACACGGGATACTTGCAATAAAATTGTCATAATTTGCGCGTTTCATGAACATTATATTTGACACAAATTGTTGTGTCTGTGTTGATATCATAACTCCTAATTGAGATCATAATTTACGTGCGTAGTGTGTTATAATTAACTAATTAATTGGCAAACCGAAAATGAATGAGTACTGATTTCGGTTTTGTGGGTCAACGCTCAACGGCTATTTATGTAAACATGATTAATTCCAAGTTAATTAATAGAGTAAGGAAAATGTTTGGTCTATATATATCTCGGTGTGGATAATAAGGACGAGATATATAGGAAGAAAAAAGTGTGAAGGAATATATGATATGATAAAAAGAGAAAAATATATAAAAATGTGGGGTGTAAAATGGACCGTGATACCGTTCAGGTGTAGATATGTATATATCATTATTACTTTTAGAGTAAAGAAAAACATTGTGATTGATTGAAAGTTACATGAGTCTCATCATATTGGAAGTGACACCTATCTCCAGACTTGAATATAAGCAAAAAAAAGGTTCATAGATGATTGATTATAATATAAGTAAATCTTAACTAATTTCACCATATTTAATGAGATGATCATCCAAAACTATCCTTTATTTGATTCAAATTTTATTTTCCAACAATTTCATTTAATGAATCATGTGCCAATCCACTTGAAATAAGGATCACAATGGGTAGGGTCTGGGTAGGGTACTATATAGTACCCGATCGTCCCTATATCCGCATTTTAAAAAAATACTGGTACCCCGGACCTATCTCCGCGTGGGTATAATGATTCTAATACTTGTACCTTACCCGCTGAGTACTTAAGTACATGTATCCGTACCCATTAATTACCCGCACTTTTGTTAACTGTAAAAACAATAACTAATTAGAAAATGAAAAATAATTTTAAAAAAAACTCTAGCTAGACATGACAATGGGGCGGATCAGGGGCGGGTTTTGCTCTCCCCGTCCCCGCCCCAATAAAAGTCGAGGTGGGTTCGGGTTCGGGTTTGAAGATAGCACATATGAAATTATGAAACATAACCCCATCCTCGCGGGTCCCCGTCGGGTTCGGGGAAACCCGCGGTGATCTCACTTCTTTATTTTTCAATTTTTTCTCTATTTTTTATAGCTTAAATATATGTTTTGAAATAAGTTATATATGTATCTAATAAATTCAGATTCAAATAGCACATAAATAAATACATTGATAATCTAAAAAAGATAAGAAGCTTAACAACTATATTATATTTTAAGGAAAATATATATGTTTAACTTTATTATTTAACCATTAATATAGTAAAATTAATTAATTATTCTATCGGGGCGGGACGGGTTCTTACACCCCAAATCCGCCTCCACCCCCGCCCCTACCCTCGTTAAAGGCGAGGGGGGTTTGAGTTTTACTTAAACTCGGTTAAAGTGAGTTTCCCCATCAAAGTAGGGGCAGGGGCGAGTCGGTATCTGCGGGTTCGAGTTTTTTTGCAATGCCTAATTCTAGCACAAATGAATAATAATCCATAGATGATCGAAGTTTATAGCTAAATTGACTTTTAAGAAAATTTTGATACATTTTGTATTTATAATGTGGTTTAGGTCATAGACCCTTAACAAATAATATGATCTATTTTCATCTCTATGAACAAATATTTTCGTATATATTAGTGTCACAAATTCCTTTTGAAGTTCGTCCATTAAAAACTAACAATTCTTGAAGGCTTCATTGCTTGTACAAGTTCCATCATCACTTAAGAGTAAAAGATTTTACAAAGGAAAATTTTCAGATCGGTTAAAGTGAGTTTCCCCATCAAAGTAGGGGCAGGGGCGAGTCGGTACCTGCGGGTTCGAGTTTTTTTGCAATGCCTAATTCTAGCACAAATGAATAATAATCCATAGATGATCGAAGTTTATAGCTAAATTGACTTTTAAGAAAATTTTGATACATTTTGTATTTATAATGTGGTTTAGGTCATAGACCCTTAACAAATAATATGATCTATTTTCACCTCTATGAACAAATATTTTCGTATATATTAGTGTCACAAATTCCTCTTGAAGTTCGTCCATTAAAAACTAACAATTCTTGAAGGTTTCATTGCTTGTACAAGTTCCATCATCACTTTAAGAGTAAAAGATTTTTACAAAGGAAAATTTTTCGACAAGGCAGGAGTTTTTTTTTTTTTTTTACGAAAAAGATAGATTAATATTTGGAACATTTCATTCTTATACCTACATTACATTTGAGTTCTAATTCTTGGATTTTATGAACTTACATCATATTTAATTTTTAAATAAAACCAGGTATTTTTCTCATATTGTAATATCCTAAACTTTCATATTAAAATAAAATCAAATTAATATTACTTAAAATTTTAAATAATATTCAATTAAATTATATTATTTATTTATTTTTATTTTTTCAATCAATTAATATTGAATAAATAAAATATTTATAAAATTATTTTTTTACTGATTATTTTAATTTTTGAAAATTTAAACTTTCAACTATTTTTATATCTTAGGTTATTTATAAAATAATTTTTGTTAGAGCTGTCAAAACGAGCCCAACCCGGTGAGCCAACCTGTGTAAACCCGGCTCACCAGTGGGTTGGGTTGAAAAAAAATTGGCTCACTAGACCCTGGGTAAATCTGACCCGGCTCACTTAACCCGCGAGCCAGGCCGGGTTGAGCCGGGCCAAGCCACTATTTTTGTAAAAAAAAAATTTTGAATTTTGGTAGCTAGGACGCTGCACGTGCACACACTTAACTTAGGGAGAGGCTTTTTCTTTTTTAGGGTTTTCACTTTTCACCTTCAGCCTTCACTCTCACTCACAAAGGCACAAACTCAATCTCCTCACAGTTGAAACCCTAAGAGCGGCGCGACCCTCCTTCGTCCGTCACGGAAGTGCGGCGCCCCACGACCTTCCTCTCCTCACAGAGTCTCAGATCGTCGTCGTTCTTCTTCTAGCCACCATCGCGCCGCCTGCTCAGCCGCGGCCTCCGCCGCGCAGTCTCGTCCGTCAACCTCACGGTCCCTCTTTCTCTTCTCCGTTCACAGCCTTCTGCACCATGCCGCTGCTCGCGATCGTTTCCCCTCACCGCGGCCATGGCCGCTCCTCCATCCCACACGCAGCTCCGTCGCTGCTGCACCTCTTGCGCACTGCTCCGCCGCAGGACGCGGTCTTCTATGCGGTGCCTCCATCGCAGCCGCCCTCCTAGCTCTCTCTCGACCCCCTATTCTCTCTTTGCTCTGCCTTTTTTTTCTCCCTTTCCAACTTGAACCCTAAGAGAAGAAGCGGCCACCCCTTACCCCATCTCTCTATTTCCCTTTCTCCCCACAAACTGGGAACCCTAAATTGAAATGTGAGTGAGTGAAGTGTCTAACAGATAACTCACCCCTCCTTAATTTTATTGCATTTTTGCTGTTTTTAAATTTTTTAAATATTTTCTAAAAAAAAGCGAGCCAACCCGTGTAACCCACCAACCCGTGGTGGGTCGAGCCGGGTTGGTATTTTTCTAGCTCACCACAAAAGTGAGCCAGCCCGGCTCGACCCACTTTTTGCGCAACTCGTGGTGGGCCAGCTCACGTGAGCTGGGCTGGCCCGTTTTGACAGCTCTAATTTTTGTACATTTTTTACAAAAATATTCATATAGTAGTGTATGGGTTATTAGTTAATGATAAAATGAGTTCAATTTTTTTAATGTTTTTGAAATTTCTATATTTTGTGTTGTTACACTAATAGTAGCAAATTCTTAAGAGTATGATAATGATAATTCATTATGTAAAAAAGTAGCATTAGTACAAATGAATTATAAATTATGGATAAAAACAATGAATTAAAGTTAAAACTAAAAAGATACATGATGGAGAAAGAAGATACAAATAAATGCTTTATAATGGTCCGGTTGAGAGGTGATTCAACGGTAGTTGTCAAGTTAAGTTACTAAACACAAGTGCATCCCTTCCCTGGTCTATCAATTATCAATCACCAAGTCTAAGTTGAATTTAAATAAAGAGGCAGATGACAAGCACTTTTTCTTAGCGCAAAACCATACTCTTCCCCTCTTTCATACCTCATTTATTATATGTGGGACCCATACCATACCATTGCCACTTGCCAGATGAACCTCCACCAGAGTTTCTACCACAAGTGATCTTGGCCCTTCATTAATTCCCCTCTTTAAAACCCCCCTCCACCCCGTGTGCATTCCATTCCATCACATTCCTCTGCTTAACACTTACTCTTGTCTAGAATCCAGAATCTCTGTTTGTTCACTAGCTGAGCTAGCTATCACAATTCACAAGTTGCTGTATCATACTTAACACACACACACACACTTTGTTCAGAATGAGCAAGGTTGGCTTGGTTTATCTTGTGGTAACTCAGATCTTCATACTTCAAGCCATAGCACTAGAATCTGAGGCTCCATTGCCAGGGATGAATCCCATCATGGGGCTTAAAACCCATGGAGAAGTTCAGCTAATTAGTGATCAGAAGACTCACAAAATTGCAGATCAGGGCTCTAAAGGGCCATCATCACAGGAAGAGGGAGAGTCTAAAGAAGAAGCAGCTGAAGCTCCAGATATAAGACGGCTGGGAAAGCATCATTCCACAGACAAATCAGTAGCAGGTGGTGGTGTCATCATAGGTGGCCTTGTTACTGCCATTTTTGCTGCTGTCTTTTGCTACATTCGTGTTACCAGGAAAAGGGATAGTGGTCACTGACCTGCTCTCTAGTTGAATCACTCTGTCCTTTTAATATGTATATTATTTTTTGTTTCTAGGATTGGATTAGTCTAGGAACTATAGGAAGTAAATGGTGAGTTCAAACAAAGGCATTGATTAAAATTGTATCAACAGATATTGTTTTCATTATAATGTGTGATGTGAGCTTCAAATTAAAATTTCTTCTTCCTCTTCTTCTCTTCTCTGTTTCTTCCAATTCTCATTTCAGCGTGAAAGCATCGCCTATAGAGATTAACCCTATGGTTGGTAGAGGGGAGATAGAGAGGGAAATAGAGGGAAGAAAAGGAAAATACTGTGGAGAGAAAAAATTTTGTCCGGCATAAGATAAATTAGATTGAAGAGAAATTTAAAGGTGTCATCTCATTCAATTTCTCCCTTCTCTAATACTCTGTACTCTACCAAATAGTTAAATAAAAGTAAGAATCAATTTTGCATTTTAAATCACCGTACAAACATCAACCATAAGTTTTTGTTCAAATAAATGTACAGTTTTTTTATCCCCATATGAAAGCGCAAAAAGTGACTAAAGAAATCCAGATTATCTTTTGTTGAAATCTCTGTTTAGGATTCCTTGCGGTTTTCTTAATAGGTGATCCATAGAGCACTAACATCGTTTTAGCCAACAGTACAGTGTAGACGTGGTGCTTGAGATTGTGCATTGATATGTATGATTGAATTATGAAATAGTTTTCTCAGAATAAAGAACAAAGGATTACTATAAAGCACAAAGTTAATAGTATCTGGGCTCCTTACTTTTAGGCTAAAAGACAAATGTAAAATATCAAGTCTTGTATATATAATTCAAGGATCTGCATTATCTGGAATTACAAAATGGTATCGTCAACAATTGGTCATTCACAGTCAGTTAAATGAAAATCATACCATTTAGATCCGATTTATTGTTAAAATCAAACTTAAAAACTAAATCAGATTCAATTTTCATCTAACGGCTCTAAATAACTAAATACACTGATTTCACTATTTTTTTTAAATGCACCAAATCCTTATTCATAATTTGGCCGGTACATATATACTCGCTCAATGTTGCAAAGTTTGATAGGTTAAAAAAAAGTTAAAAACCATATTTTTTTCCATTTTATAACAACTTTCTTGAATTGTTTTAGTTTTCCAAGGTTCTAGGTTGGTAAATATGACAAATTATTTAATACTATCCATAATCCATTTAAACTTTCTTGTAGGGGTCGGTGCCTCTCTGACCTAGTAGCGGGAACCAACCACGACAGGAGATTTTCTTTCCTTTGTTGTTTCTTTTGGGAGTAAAGAAAAATTCTCCTAGTCAGTGCAGTTTTGCAATTTAGCGGTAAAAGTACTACCAACTGCTGATAAACAAAAATACTAAGCTACTTACTATTACAGAACGAGAAATGTTAGGAACACACTCTTTTGAACACTCTCTCTAACACACTCTATGTGATTGGTTAAAATCTACATGGGTCCCACCACTTGGGAGTGGGACCCACGAATTTGGTGGGACCCATGTGAATTTTAACTAATCACATGGAGTGTGTTTGAGAGAGTGTACAAAAGAGTGTGTTGCTAACACTTCTGATTACAGTATTACTACATGCAATGTGTATTGCAATTGCAATAGTGAGGCCGCTAAAGTGCTACCAACTGCCAACTGGTTGTGAGTTGTGACTCACTACTTCAAATTTGACATTACAAGTTACAACGGGTCAAGCCTTCTTATAGACAGAACATTCTAGAGAAAGTCCACACTTTTTTTTAACCATATGGGGTTAGTTCTCCCACATAGTTTTCTTCTTTTTGCATAACTAGAGAAAGTCCACATGATTTGTGGATGTGTGATTTTAGAGTCCTGATACTCATACATAAAACAGTGGGGCCACTGTTTTTACCACAGTGACCCATGTGCCTAAACTACCGGTTCCCTCTCCCTCCTTTGTGCATTTTATCCATAAAAACAGTGTGGTATAATTATGGTAGCACACTGTATTATGTACATATATATTATTCCGTGATTTTAATTTTTTTTTCTAAATTAATCTAAATCTGGTGGTTTTTTTTTTTGTTTGAAAAAAAAACGAATCTGGTGGTTTTTTTTTGTTTGAAAAGAAAAACGAATCTGGTGGTTTTTTTTTGGTCCAAAATCTGGTGGTTCGTTTATGTTAAATGGCCGCATCCTAACCCACTGTATCCAGGCCAAAAAGCCCAAAGAAATCAGGCCCAAACATCCCACATCAATAAACAAGATATCTACTGAGGTTGAAGTTCGACCCAAAAAAAAACTGAGGTTGAAGTGTTTATCTCTGCATAGACAAAAAAAAAAAAAAGAAAGAAAAGAAGTGTTTATCTCTGCACTTAATTAGTCCAATTCCAAAGAGACTTCATAACGGTAGTAAATCAATCACTCCTCCCTCCAAAAGAAACATTCTTTATTCTTCTTCTGATGTGTGACACAAGCTTCTTGTTCATTGAGGTTCCATTCCATTCCATGGCTTCTTCCTGTTGGTGCTGGTTTCCACTCTACTTTGTCGCATCTATAACACTTGGAGTCATAGCCATTTCCTCTGCAGTGCATTTCAGTTCCAAGAACTCACCCCAAGAAGAAGCACCACCCCTAACACATTCCCTCCCAAGCAATGCCTCCGATGCTCTCCGAAGATCTGGATTCACTCTCATGGCTGATCTTCTCCACCGTTCACCCCCATTCTTCCTTCCTCCTCAAAACTCAACCTTTTTGCCATCAAAGACTCTGCCATCAGAAACACTTCCCTCCCTCTCTGGTTCCTCAAAAGCCTCCTCCTTTACCACACCTTCACCTCCAAGGCTTCAATGCACGACCTCTTAAACAAACCCCAAGGCACTTGCATCCCAACCCTCTTTCGCCAAAAGAATGCATCAATCACAAAGGTTGACCCTCCACAAAAAACCGTAGAGATCAACCACGTTTTGATATCAAACCCTGATATATTTCTAGGTGAGCAACTAGCTATTCATGGTGTTGTTGGACCCTTTTCTTCATTGCGTCGTCAAGATCTTCTTGGTTGGGATTTTATACATTCAGCGACTTGTCGTCCAAACACTGATAATTCAACATTTGATCAATCATCCAAGAACGTGGTGATTGAGTGGAACAGGATTGTTCAGTTGCTTGGTTCAAAAGGGTATGCTTCATTTTCAATCGCATTGCATTCTGTTCTTGATGCGATTCAGAAAGACTCGGTGAGTTTGAGTTCTGCTACAATCTTTGCTCCTCCTGATTTGAAGTTACTTGGAAGCCCTTCAACATTGCTTGATAGGGCTGTGAGGCTTCATATACTGCCTCAGAGGTTCACTAACAAAGAACTCAGTTCTCTGCCGGTTAGGACTCTGTTGAAGACGCTGGTGACTGATGAACAGCTTGAAATTGATGGGGTTCTGGATTTCATGCCAGGGGTGGTTATTAGTGGTGTGGAGATTGTGGAACCTGACATGTTAAGTTCAGAGAAATTTGTAGTTCATGGGATTTCTAGAGCTTTTAAAATGACTGAGCTTACTGCATGAAATTAGTCTATATACATTTTGATGCAATTTGAAAAAAGTGTATCATTCTTACTTTCACTAACAGAACACATAAATAAAATGTTCATAATGATGTTTAACTTCTTCCTCTGTACCTAGGGTACCTTGTCCTGTGCTGCTAAACTTCCTGCTTCTATTCTACCATGCATAAACAAAGAAACCATTGCAATTGCTTAGATGATATCTAATGGTAGAGTTGTTAAGAGTTATTTCTGTGGTTCTATTTATACACATCATCTCTTTTTACTTTTTAAGCAACTCTTACAATTTAAGTAACTTTACTTTAACATAGCAACTCTATAAGAACTCCATAATGCACTCCACAAGCTATCTCACATTTATTATTTTAATACTTTGATTCAACTTAAAATATTATTTCTTTTTTTAAATAAAATTTAAATGTAAATAATTATAGATTAATTTTCTAAAAAAATTAAATGTAATTAAATAAAAATTATTTTTCTAAATTAAATTTGAAGGTAATTAATAAAATACTATTGTATTTAAATATAAAAAATACGTAATGTAGATAAATTTTATAATTTGACTCACAACAGTTAGTTTGATTAAATTTTATTAATCATTAGTTTATTATAATTTATTTTATTTTTAAAAAATAAAGATAAAACTATTTATACTATTCCAGTTTATAAATAAAATTTAAATAAAATTAAATACTCATTTCTAAACATAATACATAAAAATTATACTACAATATAACTAAAGTACATAATTAATAAAAATTAATAATAAAACTAATACAACGTACCTAATACTACATACTATAAAGTACATCACCATTCATGCATGGCAAGTTGTGTATCACTCATCCCAGTTGTGTCCTTTATTAGAATGTCAATCTCTTTCGTTGTTAGTTCTTTCTCCTTGATACGCGTCAATTTGTCATTAACATCTGTTATTGCTTTAAATGCTCCTTCAAGATCAAATGCGTTTCCATTCTCAAAGGAACATTCACCAACTTTTTCTTTTCCCTTCCTTTTTACAGCCTTTCTACCCATTGGGCGAATGAAAGTAAGTGATGTTGGGTTGTACTCGGAAGTCGGTGCATCCGAGTTAGACGAAGAGTACACGCCAGATGCAGAAATCTTTGTTCTTTTTTATGAACATTGACTTGCTTCTGTCATCCATTTTGGTTCATCCTTCAACAATCGCTATGCATACTCTAATTTAAATTTTTTACCTTCATCCTTCATGTATATTTCGTATGCAGTTGCCATGATATCAGTTTCTGAAGAGCCACTTCGCTTCACATTGTATGCTTGCTTGTAACATCCAAAAACTTTTGCACGATAGCATTAAATTTTTGCCTCCGTGATTTTAATCGTTCCTCCTTCCTTTGTTGGAGAGAAAGGCGGTCCTCATTGTAAGTGTTGGTGATCCTCAACCAAAATCCATCAGAAATCCATCAGATTTTTGGTCGACTACAACAATAACATCTTTTGAAATGTTGAGCCACCATTGGATAAGGAGTTTATCCTCTTTATCATTAAAGCCCACTTTTTTCTTTTTTTTCAATAGCATTGCCTTCCTCTTCATGAAGTGTGATATTTTCCAAACCCATTTGGGTGAAAAATTGAGGGACTTGAGTATGGGAAAAATACTCTCTTGGATTATTTTGAAAGTTTGGAAGAGGGGGTGAGGGAGGAGAATTTTTGATTGGTAGGGCGTTAGTAATTTTGATTGGTTGAATGTGGGTAATTTTGCATGTAATTCAAAAAAGTATTGATATTGAATTGATTGGGATGCATGGAAAGATTAACCAAACAATAACAATTTCAACAGGAAAAATAGAGATTTTTCAGGGAGACAAGGAAGCTGGAAAAATGGATTGTGCTCTATGTGCAAATTTATAGGGCCATTATTTTTTCCCATTGGAATTGCACCATTGATAATTTTTTAGCCGTTGCAAATTTATTGTGCAAATTTACTGCACAAATTTACCCGTTGGAAATTTATCCCACACGATTGCTCACCTATCCACTCTCACCCGTTGGAATTTATTACACACACAACTCCCATCTCACCAAACCCACCCACCCACCCAGCCACCCACAACGTCTCTCTCTTCCCACCCACCCCCACAAACATTTCACTCATTCAAAGAATCTCGTCTACATTCTTCCCACCCATCTTTGTAGTCTCTTCCAGAAACTCATCACAAACCTTTTCACTCATCCCTTACCCACAACGTTTCTCTGTTCCCACTCCTTTCTTCATTCACCCCTCACTCGGCCCCTCCCCCTTCACCGCCCCCTCTTCCTTTCTTCCCCCTCTTCCAAACCAGCAAGGCATTGCTGCGCTCTTTGGATCGCCCCCCTCTCACCTCTGTTCACGGTGAAGATCGTAGGTAACATGGTGCATGCTACTGATCTGTTGTCTGGGAGATCGATATGCTTCATCAACACTGTAACATCCCAAATTTACAAACCAATTTCATAAACTAAATAGGGTTAGAAAGATGCTTTCTAAAAGAAATGAGGAAAATGGGATGAAAAGAACTAAGTTAGAAGCAAAGAAGAGCAAAATCAAGAATTTGGGTGCTGACACTCTCGCTTATAGCTCACTTGAGCGCGCCTAAGCGAGGGTATCAGCAGAATGAGGGAATTTTGTTCTGGTTTGCTCGCTCAGGCTCGCTCGAGCGAGGCCCGAGCGAGAAACAGAGCCAGAATGAGGGAGTTTTCTGGCTGAAATTCCGCTCAGTCTCACTTAGCGCGCGCTCGAGTGAGAATGGCGTTCTCGCTCAGCCTCGCTTAAGCGCGGTCAAGTGAGAGCACGCGGGCAAGGAACCTTTAAAACCACTTTTAGGGTTTTTTTCTCACATTTTTCTCCATTCCTTCACTTCTTAGGGAGAGAATCTAGAGAGAGAAAGAGAGAAGAAGACGAGGAGGAGCTACTATTCTTCATTGGAGATCATCCTCAAGCTTGGATTCATCCCCTTCCACCACTCCATCACTTCATTTGTTCCCTATTTTTTATGTGAGTGTGGTTACCCACTCACTTCCATTTTATTTTCCCTATTGCATGCTCCCTATTCTTCTCTCCCCTTGCTTATTTTACTTGATTGTGAGTATTATTGGTTGATTCTTTGGATTTTTCTTGGTTGCTTGAATGGTATGTGTAAACGCCCTAAAACCCTAGGTCATACTTAGTGTTTTAGGTTGAAAATCTCTATGGACTAGCTACTTGTGCATACTATGTCATTCATTCTCATTGATAAATATAGTTATGATACCTTCAAGCATTCATAGGCCAATGGCCATCAAAGAATATGTCACAGAGTCTAAGGACTATCACATGGTCTTCGGACTATCATAGGCCTTCAGGCAATCATGTATAAGAAAGAATGATGTAACCACATAGACCTCTCGGCCAAGAGGAAGATGGGGTCCTCAAGCTAAAATGAAAAGCAAGCATTATTCATTGATTGATAATAAGACTTCATCATAGGTGGCCCTGGAAGACGGTCCTTTGTCACATGGCCAAGCGCTCAATTATAGTCACAGTTAGAGAAAAGACCTCAGGTGTCGGGTAAAACACATCACAACCATGTTTTTCTTGCTTTCATGTATTGTACTCTTGATGAAATTAAGTACGATGTATGTTTGTTGCATTTCATTTTCCTGACTACCTACACTGTATGTTTTATCACGCTCACTGGGACGTTAGTCTCGCCCCACGATGTGGGAATTATATTCAGATGTGCAGGGTCCCCGTCCGGATGCTTGATCGGAGGATTGGAGCTTTTGGTTGGGTCCATTGGTGGCTCAACCCCTTTTTGTGGATACTCTTTTGTATAGACATAGGCATTATTATTTTGATGATATAGAACGGTACATATGGGGCCTTAGAGATATTATTCATGTTTTAGGCCATATGTATGGTTATATCCCATTATGCATATTTATTTAATATTGTATTATGAGCCTTTATAGGCCACACTGTGTATTGCTATTGACTTATTGGAATTTTTGCTTAAGTAACTGTTGGATTACCTAAGCCTTGTAATGTATTATATGTTGATATCTATAATTTGCGAAATAATTTAATTTCAAGATTTTGAGAATAATGCTCCCAACAGGAATTATTTTCTAATTAAGAAATTATGACGTTATATTATGGTATTAGAGCAGTTCAATCCAATTGGACTGTGGAATTGTTTGACTCCTAAAGTTAGCTTTTATTCTTATACATTATTATTGAATTGAGAGACTGATCATCTTGATGTTTACTGATAATTTGTAGAGTGTAATGACTGGCAGAAGGAGAGGTAGGCCACGAGCTAATCCCTTATCACCTCCACCACCGGGTTCAACTCCTGACCCCGTGGCTGTGGCACTTCAAATGCTTTCTCAAATGATGGGGGAAGCAGGCAGCGGTAGCGGCAACAAGAGAGCAAGCGGCGACGACACAAGACCAAGCTACTACCAATGCCGCAATGCTGAAGGAGTTGGCCCGACGACCGACGAGGACACTGTAGATGTATATACTTGTAGATATATTATATGCAGGTTTTGATGATGCCAATGGAAAGAAAATGAGATTGCAAGATTGACTAAAAGGAATTGGCAAAGAAAGAGCAAGAAACAAGGTTAATGCAACATCAAGACTACAAGTGATGTTAGATAAGTATTAGTCTAGTTATGATCAGTGTTAAAAGAATTCTAGACTTTGCAAGTAATTTGGCCTTAAAAGTAAAATTTAAGAGAAATGTTTTTGTGAACCAAAATCAGTTCAAAAGAAAGTTTTTGAACTGGTAATCGATTACCATGAGAAGTGTAATCGATTACCAGAAGCTGTCAAACTTTAAATTGAAATCTTTTGAACTGGTAATCGATTACCAACTTGGTGTAATCGATTACCAGAGAGCATAAAGTTCAAAATTCAAATTTCAGTCACAACGTTTCATAAACCATTTGAATTTTTAAAGGTGTAATCGATTACCACTTTCTTGTAATCGATTACCAGCGAGATTTTTCTGAAAATTATGAAGAGACACAATTCCTTATCAAAAGATACAAATCTTCAATTGTTTTGTTATAAATATGTGTCTCCATTTCGAAAATCTGCAGAACATAAAAATGCAATAAAAATGTGAAGAATCTCTTTGAAAATCATTTTGGCCAAAACACTTGAAAAATCATTAAGAATTCTTATAGGATCTTCAAGTTGTATCATCTACTCTAAAAGAGAGTTCATCTTGTACAAACAAATATTCTTATACTGTGTGGTTAAGAGAGGGGTGCCTCTCGTAGATTGTGGGTGGAAACTCAACACAAGGGAAAGGGTTCCAAGGTGTGTGAGTGTTCATTTTTGTAAAGGATTTTACAAATAGTGGAAGTCTCAAGTGGGTGGCTTGAGGACTGGACGTAGGCAAAGGGTTGGCCGAACCGGTATAAATCGAGTTTGCATTTCTTCTTCCCTTAACTTTTACTTATTGATTGTGATTATTAATATATTGTATATTGAATAATTAGTAGTTTTGCATTCACATTTCATCAAAGAGAATTTTTATAAGTACCATAAAAGATACAAAGAGTAAAGGGATTAAAATTAGGAAATTTGGATTAACTTAATTCACCCCCCTCTTAAGTTACTTGAGGCCACTTGTCTAACAAGTGGTATCAGAGCTTGAATCTTGTATAAGGATTAGAAGCTTCAAGATTAATAATGGCCTCATCCAACTCCCTTTTCGCTGAAGGAAATTCATTCGATAGACCCCCTATATTTAATGGAGAAGGTTTTCATTATTGGAAATCTCGAATGCAAATTTTCATAGAATCAATAGATCTAAATATTTGGGATGCTATAGAAAATAGTCATTTTATTCCTTCAACACAAGTAGGGAATGAAGTTAAAATAACACCTAGAGATCAATGGAGTAAAGATGACCAAGAAAAGTCCAATACAATTTAAAATCCAAAAACATAATTACATCTGCATTAGGCATAGATGAATATTTTAGAGTCTCTAATTTCAAAAGTGCAAAAAGAAATTGGGATACATTAGAAGTAACACATGAGGGTACAAGTGATGTTAAAAGATCTAGAATAAACACCCTTACTCATGAATATGAATTATTTAGGATGAACCAAAATGAAAGCATACAAGACATGCAAAAGAGATTTACACATATAGTTAATCATCTTTCATCTTTAGGAAAAGTCTTTCCTAATGAAGATCTTATTAAATAAGTGTTAAGATGTTTGAGTAGGCAATGACAACCAAAGGTGACTGCAATTGCAGAGTTAAAAGATCTTACAACATTGTCTCTTGCTTCACTATTTGGGAAACTTCAAGAACATGAATTGGAACTATTGAGACTCAATCAAAATGAAGAAAATGACAAAAATAAGAAAAGCATTGCACTTAAAGCATCATCATTTGTCTATGAAGAATATGACAACGAAGACATCATTGAGGAAGAAGATTTAGATGATGATGAAGAATTTGATCTCTTTGTAAAAAGGTTCAACAATTCCTAAGGAATAGAAGAAATTGAAAGAGGTCTACATTTAACACAAAAATGAAAGGAGAAGATTCCTCCTCAACTCCAAGGTGCTTTGAATGCAATCAACCTGGCCATTTGAGACTAGAATGTCCAATCTATAAAATGAAAATGCAAAAAATCCAACAAGAAAGACCTTCAAAGAAAAAGAAAGGAAAGAAAGCATATATCACTTGGGATGATAATGACATGGACTCTAGTGATTCAGAAAACGAAGCTGTGAATTTGGTACTCATGGCCAAAAATTATGATAGTGAAGAAGAGGTAACATCTTCAAACAATGATATCTCTATTACATTTGATGAACTTCAATATGCTTTTAATGATCTACATAAAGAATCATTTAAACTGCAAAATTAGTATCATCCTATAAGAAAACAACCTCAAAATTAGAGAAGGAAATTTCAAAGTTAAATGAAGAACTAGATAGTCTTAAATATGACTTAAGTTAATAAATTCTAAAAATGAAAATCAAAGTTCTACTAATAATTTAGAAATTAGTAAAGAAACTCATTCTTGTATATCATGCCACAAATACAAAGAAGAAGTTAATAAGTTAAATAATACTCTTTCAAAATTCACTCTTGGCAAAAATAACTTAGATATAATATAGGAAATCAAATATGTGTATTTGATAAAGCTGGATTAGGATATGATCCTTCAAAGCAACAAAAGCTTACAAAAATTTCTTTATCTCACATAACATGTCTACTAGCTCATTTATTAAATGTAACTATTGTGGTAGAAAGGGACATAGTGCATCTACTTGTAATATAAGAAAGAATGGTGTTCAACATGGACATATGATTTGGGTTCCAAAAAGCATCCTCCCCAAAACTAACATTCAAGGACCCAAGATGATATGGGTACCAAAAGTTAAGAATTGTGTTGTAGGTGTGTTTGATGGCAAGACACTCTCAATGGTAACTTGATAATGGATGCTCCAAGCACATGAAGGGAGATACTTCAAAGCTTATTGACATCACTCCCAAAAATAGTGGACATGTTACTTATGGAGACAACAAGAAAGAAGATACTCACCATACATGAAGAAGTCCATAAGGATAAGGAAGAAGTAAACATAAAAGATTCTACAATTAAAGAAAATCAAACCAACATGGATCTTCCAAGAGAGTGGAGAACTTTAAGAGATCATCCTCTTGTCAACATGATTGGAGATTTTTCAAAAAGGGGGTAACAACTAAACTCTCTCTTAAAAGATATATGAAATAATATGGTTTTTGTTTCTAAAATTGAAGTTAAAAATATTGATGAAGCCTTAAAAGATGAACCATGGATTATTTCTATGCAAGAAGAATTAATCAATTTGAAAGAAATCTTGTATGGAAACTAGTTGATAGACCAAGTGATCATCCAATTATAGGAACTAAATGGGTATTTGGAATTAAATTAGATGAACATGGTATAGTTATTAAAAACAAGACTAAATTAGTGACTAAGGGATATAATCAAGAAGAAGGAATAGATTATGAGGAAACTTATGCACCTTTTACCAAACCCGTACCCAAAGATAGTTTATTCACAATTAGAAGAGAGTTAAGAATCTTAGATTTCTCTAATTTAGATTTCTAAAAATTTCAGAAATTGTGAAATCTGGGTTGGTGGTAATCGATTACCAATGAGTAGTAATTGATTACCTGAGAGCTTTAGTTTCTGTAATTGATTACAGAATGGTTGTAATCGATTACCCGAGAGCATTTGCCTCTGTAATCGATTACATAATGGACGTAATCGATTACCAATGGACCGTAATCGATTACCAGAGAGTATTGTATGAATTCTAGAAAAATCTTGTTCGGTACTCTATTTTATACTCTGTTTATTTTGGCTAATACTTTATTCCTTATGGATATATCTTGTTTAGTATTTTGTTTGATGCTCTTTGATTATTTTTTATGATGCTAAAGGGGGAGAGAAAGGGAGAGAAAAGGAAAGGAAAGGACTTGAAATTTTATTTTATCCCCAAATATTTATAGAAAGAAAAGAAAAGTATTTTGTCCCCAAATATTGTTAACATTTGTTTGTCCCCAACATATAGCATTATTTCTAAAAAGACAAATACTAAGGGGGAGACTAAAGGGGAAATTATCGATATATGTATACTTGAAATTATTTTTTCTTTCTTCCCTTGAAAATGGTTGTCATCATCAAAAAGGGGGAGATTGTAGATGCATATACTTGTAGATATATTATATGCAGGTTTTGATGTCCCCAAATATTGTTAATATTTGTTTGTCCCCAACATATATCATTGTTTCTAAAAAGACAATACTAAGGGGGAGACTAAAGGGGAAATGATCGATATATGTATACTGAAATTATTTTTTTCTTTCTTCCCTTGAAAATGGTTGTCATCATCAAAAAGGGGGAGATTGTAGATGCATATACTTGTAGATATATTATATGCAGGTTTTGGTGATGCCAATGGAAAGAAAATGAGATTGCAAGATTGACTAAAAGGAATTGGAAAAGAAAGAGCAAGAAGCAAGGTTAATGCAACATCAAGACTACAAGTGATGTTAGATAAGTATTAGTCTAGTTAGTATTAGTGTTAAAAGAATTCTAGACTTTGCAAGTAATTTGGCCTTAAAAGTAGAATTCAAGAGAAATGTTTTATGAACCAAAATCAGTTCAAAAGAAAGTTTTTGAACTGGTAATCGATTACCAACTTGGTGTAATCGATTACCAGAGAGCAGAAAGTTCAAATTCAAATTTCAGTCACAACGTTTCATAAACCATTTGAATTTTTAAAGGTGTAATCGATTACCACTTTCTTGTAATCGATTACCAGCGAGATTTTTCTGAAAATTATGAAGAGACACAATTCCTTATCAAAAGATACAAATCTTCAATTGTTTTGTTATAAATATGTGTCTCCATTTCGAAAAATCTGCAGAACATAAAAATACAATAAAAATGTGAAGAATCTCTTTGAAAATCATTTTGGCCAAAACACTTGCAAAATCATTAAGAATTTCTATAGGATCTTCAAGTTGTATCATTTACTCTAAAAGAGAGTTCATCTTGTACAAACAATTATTCTTACTACTGTGTGGTTAAGAGAGGGTGCCTTTCGTAGATTGTGGGTGAAAACTCAACACAAGGGAAAGGGTTCCAAGGTGTGTGAGTGTTCATCTTTTGTAAAGGATTTTACAAATAGTGGAAATCTCAAGTGGGGGGCTTGAGGACTGGACGTAGGCAAAGGGATGGCCGAACCAGTATAAATCGAGTTTGCATTTCTTCTTCCCTTAACTTTTACTTATTGATTGTGGTTATTAATATATTGTATATTGAATAATTAGTAGTTTGTGTTAGAACCACAGGAAACACTAAAAGGGGGGGTTGAATAGTGTTTTAAACTTTCTTAAATAATTTGGAAGTCTTTGATAAAACAATCGTATGAAACGATCAAAGTACAAAAACAAATCTTAAGATAAGAGTTAGTTTCAAACATGCGGAAGATAAGAGAGATAAAGATAGAAAATCTTTCTCTTAAACTTAAGATTGTTTTGATCAAAAGGCTTCTCAAAATATCTTCTGAAGATTGTTACACAGAGTATCTTAAGCACAGTTTCTAAAGTACTTCAGCAGACTGAAGACTGTCTGAAGTTTAATTCTGGTTCTGAACTGAGTTCTTTAGAGACTCACTTCAGATACCTATTTTAGAACTTCTTCAAGATACATTCTTTGTAATATCTCAAACGATATGAGAGATTTTGAGGTTTAATTATCTTTGAAGAATTGTTTGATTGAAATTGTTTGTTAAGGTGAATCTGAAAATACTTTTCAATCCCCAAAGTAAATGCAAAACTGAGAGTAAAAGAGATTAAGGGAAGGAAAACTGAGACACAAAATTTATCCTGGTTCACCCACATCACCGTGAGTTACATCCAGTCCCAGTGGCAAACCACCACTAGATTTTCACTATCTGAAACCACAGATACATGTATTCTTCACAGCCTCTTCAGGCCAACCGAGTATTCCTCACGACCTCTCCAGACCGACCAAGTATTCTTCACGGCCTCTCCAGACCAACCGAGTATTCTTAGGCACACATGGTCTATCGAGTATTCCTCACGGCCTCTCCAGACCGACCAAGTATTCTTCACGGCCTCTCCAAACCAACCGAGTATTTCTTTGTTTTCAACTACCTCTCCAGGCAACCTATGCAGTAGTCTTTTCTACAGAGCCTCTCCAAGCTCTAGACCAAGTGTACTTTCTTTCACCAAGCCTCCCCAGGCTCTCAGACACTTATTCAAGTGTAGAGTATTACTACTCAACCTAAGTTAGATGTTCGCTAGAACCTCTCAACTCAGATTCTTCTTGTACATAGAGATTACTGAGTACATACTCAGGATACAGTCATTACAAACTAAATACAAGGATAAACAGTGATACAAGTGTTTGAATTAAGTACAATCCCTGTCTTTTCTATGAGAATACATCCTCTGAGAGTAGGCTAACTAAGATATGAAATTAAGCTCCAGCCTTATCCTCCAACCATTGGTTTCCATGGGCTACACTCTCACCCGTATCATTGAATACCAAGGTATCTTCAAAGCTTCAAAACCGTACCCAGTTTGATAGTCATTTGCTCAGCATGGTTGTCTGCAGACCAACAACCAACTTAATTGATCAAACAGATCAACTGAACAACATGACTAACTGACCAGCTAGTCAGTAGCCTGATTGATTCGAGAACCAACTCTCTGATCAAACTTTGTTGACATATTGATGATCCACTTTAGCTCAAGTCAACCCATGTTAACCATTTGGCACTCAGCCTAGTTAACTCTGTTTGATCAACTGACTTACTAACCAGCAGGTTAGCAGCGACTTGATTGATCCTTTCGATCAACCTGATTGATTCTATCGATCAACCTGATTGATTCTATTGATCAACATGATTGATTCTATTGATCAACATCTTCAAATTCTTTCTTAAGGCTATTTATATGTTCTTCTTGAATATAGCCGTTGAAGATGATTCATAATACCGTTGAGCTGATGATGATTGGCTCATATAGCGTTGTGTAATAGCTTCTCAAACGGTTGCTTCTTCTTAAGCAATAGGTGTACAGACGATCCCGTTCTGACACTTGTTATGTGCTTCTTTGTGAGAGATGTTTCTTGATATAATCTGCGTATTCTCTCTCTTGAATTACTTCTGCTTTTGCTTTCTCCTTTAGCTTTCTTCTGCTTTCTTTTGGATTGTATAAATGAGGAAATATCCGTTGAAATACTATCGTTAGAGATAGCATTGAATCCTATTTAATCCGTTGTGAGACACGCCTCTGAGGGCTCTGACATGTCTGACATAGTACAACGTAGGTGCTGCTATAAAGCTGCCACCGGTTGTTGCTGCGAATGCTGCGTTGCAGAGATTTCCTCAGTGGTGTATGAAATTCAAAAGCACCAGGAAAGGTCTCTGTGTTCATTTCCATAAATATGCTTGAGAAGGAAACGTGTAGCAGAGAATGACTTTCTAGCAATCTTCAGAGAGCAAAAGTCTTCATAGTGTTCAGCAAGTAGTGCCACGTCGGATTTCAGAAGGCCTCAATACTTCAGACGGATTGAGACTTCAGACAGATTGAAACTTCAGACGCTTCAACACTTCAAACAGGTTGGTGCTTCAGACAGCTTTCACCACTTCAGACGGGTTGGTGCTTCAGACAACTTCAATACTTCAGACGGGTTGCGTCCTTCAGACAACTTCAATCCTTCAAACTGGTTGAAACTTCAGGAAGGCTTCTTCCTTATGATAAGAGGATTGTAGCTTCATTCTTCTTTGTATCTTCTTCTTCTTCTTCTTCTTCTATCTTCTCTTCTTCTTCTCTTCTTCTTCTTCTTCTTTCTTCTTCTTCTCTTCTTCTTCTCTTCTCTCTTCTTCTTCTTCTTCTTCTTCTTGTATCTTCTTCTTCTGAGATAAAGATGTTGAATTGTATGTACTTTATTCAACCATCTTTCTTGCTTTCTTTTGTTTAGTCTTCTAACCCATTCTGGACAGCAGCAGGTGTAGATGCAGTAGGTCTGCGCACACATATCCTTTTGTGCAGGTGCAGCAGGCGTTGCAGAAAGTCTTTCCAGTATTTCCTTATTTATGCAAGTCTTTGATCGAGGTAGGAAGCATGTCTGGGCTTTATCTACTGAGATGAGTGTACTCCATTTGATGGAGTGTGCTTTATGCTTTGCAAACGTCTCCAAGAGATCATTTCTTGATTCTGACATCTTCATCTTTCAGTCTCAAGACTGCTTTAGATCATCTTCATTTCTTCAGAAAATAGCTGTACTTCAGATAGGTGCATCTTTGAGTCTTCACTTCTTCGAGTCTTTAATTCTTCAAGTCTTCGATTCTTCATATAGTCTTCAGGTCTTCAACTTGGTTGTGGATTACTCTTCTTTGGATTCTGCATTTTGTTCTTCTGATCCTGATCTTCTGAATGCGATTCTAATTATCTTCTTCTTCAAGATAATTATTCTGACCTGAAAACACAATCAACAAACCAATACCTTTCTCAGTAGAATCTGTTTACATAATCTTATACAATTCTTATATAAACTCATTTGTCCTAATCATTAACATAATCTTATTTGTTAATTATTAATATAATCTTATTTGTTAATTATTAATATAATCTTATTTGTTAATCATTAAAACTTAAGGATGTTAAGTCTTATAGTCATGTTTAAATACTTAAAACTGATTTATAGACTTCACAGTTTGCATTCACATTTCATCAAAAGAGAATTTTTATAAGTACCATAAAAGATAGAAAGAGTAAAGGGATTAAAATTAGGAAATTTGGATTAACTTAATTCACCCTCCCTTTAAGTTACTCGAGGCTACTTGTCTAACAGACCACCACCTCAACCCCCTGTGGTAATGATGAACCTATTTGTTCAGGCTTGGTAGAGTCCATGAAGCATCACCGTCCAGCATTCTTCGGAGCTTATAATACCGAGGCGGTAACTCATGGCTCAACTCCATGAACAAGGTCCGCTTTGCCACCTACATGCTGCAAGGTGAGGTGGAAAAATGGTGTAAGAGTGTTAGGCTGGGGATGGCTACTTCAGGGATGTCGTTCTCTTGGGAAGGGTTCCAGGTGGTATTCTTGGAAAAGTACTTCCCGGAGCCTGTGAGGAAGCAGAGTGAGATGGAGTTCCTACAACTCAAGCAAGGCAATTTGTCTGGGGCCAATATGTGGCCAAGTTCGAGAGCTCGCCAAATACCACACACCTCATCCAAGCCAACCCCAATGAAGGTTAGAAGTGTTCTCACTTTGAGTCGGGCCTAAAGCCTGAAATCAAACGGGTGGTGGCGGCCTTCCAACTGAGGGTAGTTCCCCGCTTTGGTCACCAAATGCTTAGTGATGGAGCAAAGCTTCGTGGAGGAAGCACCCAAGCCAGTTATGAGGGCTTGGGTGGATGGTAAGAGGAAGCAGGAAGAAGCAACTACCTGGGAGGAACACTCGGGCACACTTTCAGGGAGGCAAGGGCAAGCAGATTGCCCTCCCCTCCACTCATAGCATTTCCACTTGTCCTGAGTGTGACAAGGGCCACCGGTGTGAGTGCTTGGGCCGGCTAGAGGCTCTGTTCTACTGCCGGACAGCCAGGCCACATGATTGGAGATTGTCAGAAAAAGAAAGAGGGCCCTACCTCAAACCCCAAGCTATCGGGAGGGTCTTCACCCTTACTATTTTAAAAGCCTAGGACTGACCTTTTTTTATTAAACGAGCCAAGCCAAATTAGGCCTTAAATAGGATGGGTCGTAGCCCCCGATGATCGAGCGGCTTGGCATATTTCCAATCCTAGGCATGACAATCAAATTCGAACATGTGGGTACCGACGCGTCCTCATCCTGACTTGGATGGGAAAAACCCGCTTTGACCGAGTTTAAGGAAAACCCGACCTTGACTCGCCTTTAACGGGGGCGGGGCGGGTTTGAGGGTGCCAAAACTCGCCCCCACCCCGATATAATAATTAAATAATTTTAATTATACTAATAGTTAAATAATAAATGCAAACTTATATATTTTCCTTTAAATATAATATAATTCTTAAGTTTCTTATTTTTTTAGGATTCTCAATTTCTATATTTACATATTATTTGAATTAGAATATATTAGATATATATGACTTATTCAAAAATATGTTTTTAAGTTATTAAAAATAAAGCAAAAAAAATAGAGAAAGTAAAATCCCCGCGGGATGGGGTTGGGTTTCATGATTCCATACCCGCTCTCTGTAAACTCGAATTAGCCCTGATTTTTGCGGAGACGAGGATGGGGAAAGTAAAACCCTGCCTCGACCCGCCCTGTTGCATGCCTAATCCTTAACAATTTATCTCCTTTAGAGCATTCACCTTGTGTTGACAAAAAAATATAGCATTCACCTTGCATTTGCTTGTAGGGCATCTATTTCTCCTTATTTAGGTAGTTAAACTAACATATAGTTGTGTCTTTGAGAAAACGTTGGCAAACTTATGTTTGCATTTCCCAAGATAAAATAGTACATCCATTGCAGTTTTATAAAAGTAACAAAGTGGTGGATTGGAAATGAATATACATTTGCCTCATCCAAATGATTTTCCAAACATAGTTAGTCCAGTGGCATCAACTCCAAACTGACCAAGGTAGGAGTAGACTTTCTCTTGTCTCAACTTGGGATGAAATGAGAGGAATCATGAGGAAAAGGTTCAAAGACTCATTGGTTCGAACCCTACACCTTCTGTTGAGTTTCATATTTTGATGAATATACAAACCTAAATTAACTAAGTAATAACTTCAAAGACTCATTGGTAAATGTTTTAATGTTTCAGATAAGCAAAATATCTCTTTTTCAAGAGCCATATGAAGAAAGTTTGTCTGAAGTCTGCGAAGATCTGAAGTTTGTCAAAACACTGAAGACTCAAGTTCTAAATATCAAGGAACTGTCTGAAGTGTGATTAGTTCAGAAGGTGGTCCTCATCTGAAGACGAAGTCAGTCTAAAGTACAAGGGCATCTGACGTGGCAAGTCAAAGCTAGTACCAGAACCACACGAAACCTTAGAACACCAGAAAGGCAAGACTAGAGACTACCTTTTGAAGTTAAGATAAATAAGGAACGTTCGCTATGCTCGAGCTGCAAAAGCAAGGAAAAGAGTTGCAATCTCGTACCTCTGTCAGAAAGGATTCAAAACAGGAAAAATCCTATTTCTCAACGCCTCTTTTAACGGAATTCTCAAGCTCAAGGATATATATTCTTGGATGTGCAGAAAAACATAGACATAGAAAATGCAACATGATAGCACAAAATGAGTCCAAGCTGAATCTGTGCAAAATCAAAAGAAGATTGTATATGCATGTTTATGCAAAAAAATTGCAGCAAAATCGAAGAAATGAAGAGCTGTTGAGATGAATACTTCAGAGATTCTAACCTTAAGAGATGATAAGCTGATTATTCCAAATCAACAATATGCAAATGCAAGAAGCTGTCTGATTTCTGCTTATGTTGAATCTTATTGTACAAGAACAACCTTCATATTCAGTGTTAGATCACTGTTATTTTCATTGTACACCCAGAACGAAGAACTTATATTCTGAGTGCAAATCATTTGTACTCATTTGTATTTATTCTTGTTGTAAGAGCCTGAAGTGGTCTTGTGAGAAAAGAATACTTGTTGTAGAGCCTGGAGAGGCTCTATAAGAAGATACTTGGAGTATTTCCTGAAGAGAATATTGATAACAAAGAATAGTTGTAACTTTGTTAAGTAGTGGAAAATCTCACGGTGTGTGAGGATTGGATGTATCCCAAGGTTGTGGGTGAACAAGGATAAATTGGCTGAGTATAGTTTCATAACTTTAACTCTTACATTCTATTTATCCTAACAAGAAGTGGGAACTTGAAGTGATTTTTTAGGCAATCTTATGAAAACTATCAACGAAAAGCTTTATGAAAACCTTTGTCTAAAATTTTCAAACAAAGATCAAAGCTTCAAACAGCGTCTGAATCATTGTCTGAAAGCCTTCTAACTTACTGTTTGAAAAGGTTTCCATAAAAATGATTAATTTATAAAACACTATTCAACCCCCTTCTAGTGTTTTCCTGCATGTCCCTACACCTTCCAAGTCTCAAAGCACCAACCCTTCAACCTCTACCCGTGATATTTAGTGTTTTTAATGTATGGGTAAGGGACACATTGCTTCCCAATGTCCTAACAAAAGGACAATGTTAACTAAAGAAAGTGGGGGGTATACTAGTGCAAGTTCTAAGGAGTCAACACCAACAAATAGTGATGAGGAGGATATTGAGGAAATAGAATGGAACCTAGGCTAGTAGCTGCCCATAGGCCTGAAGGAAGGATGAGGCTTATGATTAAAAGAGTCTTAGAAAACCAAACCATAAAAATGAATGAAAATAAAAGGGAAACCATTTTTCATACTAGGAGCATTGTAGAAGGCAAAATATGCTCTCTAATCATAGATAGTGGGAGTTGTACAAATACTGCTAGTATGAAAATGGTAGAAAATTAGGTCTTAGGACCACACACTCTCCCCAAACCATACAAATTGTCTTGGATAAGTGAAGATGGGGAAAGGATGGTTGATAAACAAGTCCTCATATCCTTATCCATTGGAATCTACCAAGATAAGATCATTTGTGATGTAGTTCCAATGGACGCTACACATGTTTGTTGGGAAGACCATGGCAATATGATAAGAGGGAAATCCATGATTGCTTCTATAATGAATTCACTTATGAAAGTCACCCTAATGCCAATGGCTCCCCATGAAATATGTGAAGATCAACTTCAACTGAAGTTGGGATGTGAGGAAGAAAAACAGAAGAAAGAGAAAAAGAAGGAAGATAACCCTAGCAAACAAAATAAAAATGGAAAAGAAAAATCTAAGGGAATTAGGAAGAAGGAAACTAAGCTTTTGCTTAAGCTCCCTTTAGACTCTAATTTTGTTTTCTTTGATTACACAGAAAGACACCAAGAAGAAGAGGATGCTACTGACTTAGGAGCTACAAGGGGGTTTATTTTACCCTATACTCCATCTTCTTCTATCTTTATGCTCCCAAAATTCTTTTGCTATGAATTTTTTTTCATGATAATTTGGGATTTATACTGAAGGGTGTTCTTACTATTTCAGATACTTCCATATAGCAAGTGGACGACATAATTAAGCATATCACCTCAAGGGAAGTACCATCCTATTTCAGCCTACCTTGTCATCCACTTCATCTCTCTACTACTCTTCTTCTCACCCCTTTTTCCTTTATCCTACTATATGTCTCTATGCTGATTTGAGGGCAAATCCTTTTCAAGGGGAGGGGATGATGACATGCCGCTAGAAGAGTACAAGTCTACTTAGGCCTGCAAGATCAATACTAAGAAATTTGAACCATCTTCAACAAGAGATGAAGAAGTTAGTGTCCTACGATTTTAGGGACACTACCCTTCAGGAGGACACCATGATCGTTGTAACATCCCGAAATTTAGAAATTTAGAAATATAATTTAAAAACGTATAATTATATTTCAATGACGTTAGCTGTAAAAAAAATAGAAGATACATAATAATAATAGTGAATATTAATATAACTGTATTTATGAGATAATAATAATATAATATTATAAATAGTAGGGGAGACGTCAGATAATTAGGATCTTAATCAAATATGGTCATATTGAATATAATAATAATATTATTAAGAGATAAATCATAAGATTGCAATTAAGATAAATTGTTATAAATATAGTAATCGTTATATTAATAAAATAATATCAGGATTAATAATGATAATCTTATGAGAGAGAGATATGGTTAGTATTTTAAATTAAGACCAGATTCTAAATAGGGATAATGAGATCACAAGGATTAAGGATAAGGATCAATACAAATTGAGGATAAGATTTAATTATATAATTTGAATTTAAAATTTGAATGTAGACGGATAAGGACTCCGTAATATACTAATAATTCCTAATATAAATGAATAAATAAAATAAAAGAAAAGGAAGAAATAATAGTATTATTATTTAATAATATTAATTGATTAAATAAGAGGAATAAATAATAGTATTAGTAATATTAATATTTTATGAATAATGTCATAAGGACGAGTGGGTTGAGAGTGGGTCCAACCCAGTTAAGTATTTAAGTAAGGAAGGGTTACCAATTCGCCCTAATCCTTATTTTTCAAAACGTTAGAGAGTGAAACCTTAAGGAGGGGAGAAACGATTCCACAAGGAGAAGGTGCCGCAGAGTAGAATAGCAAGGGAGTTCTATCTTTTTGTTTATGATCGTCAACTCTAAGGTAACAGGGGGAAAGGGTGTTCCTTGTATGTGCATGTAGGGAGTTGTTGGGTAGTGGTGGGCAACCATAAGACCCATCTAAGGTTCTAATTTCAATTGAATGTATGTATCAGCTGAGAATGGATGTTGATAACTATTAATGGATGATTTATTTGATGATTCTGGATGAATTCTTGAGTGAAATCAAAGAGGATATTGATAATGATGAAAGGGGATGAATATAGGGTTGAGGATTTGGGGCTTTGATGATTAATGATGGATTCTGTGAAATAATTGGTGTTTTACTGAGTTTTGATGAATATAAGTGTATATAAATGATGTTTTGATGAAAAGGATTGATTAGAGATTGAATTGAGTGGTTTAAGATTGGTGGAGATCGCAAGATTTGCGATCTGCGTCGCGAGTAATCGATTACCAGTAGTGGTAATCGATTACCAGTGTGTTCTGGGCAACCCAGAAGTGTTGTTTGTGTGTTGGTAATCGATTACAGAGTTGTGGTAATCGATTACCAGAGAGATTGTTTGCAGGTAATCGATTACAGTTGTGTTGTAATCGATTACCAGTGTGTTTGCTTGCAGGTAATCGATTACAAGGGTGTTGTAATCAATTACCAGAGACGTTGTTTGTAGGTAATCGATTACAGGTGCTGTGTAATCAATTACCAGAGTAACTTTAGTGATCTTAGTGATTGATGATGGTTGCTATACCTTACTTTTTGTATGACAATGATGATATGAGTGTATCTTTGATGATAGACGATTAATATGAGGATAATAATGTGGATTGTTAATGTTGTTGATGATGATAGATGATGATAATAATGTTGAGGATTAATATTGTTGATGAAAATGTTATATATTACTTTAGTAGCCAAAGGCACATGTAAGAATACACTTGACTCATTGGATCATCAAAGAACCCACATGCTACACCTAAATCTGAAGGTCACTCATATTCACTTTGGTTACTATAGTGTCCGTACTCAAACCCGCATTTAAAAAAAACTCGTATCCGCGCCCATACCTTTATGGGCGCCGTAACTTTAATGTTCGTCATCATACCCGTTGGGCACCTATATGCCCATTCATGAGCCCGTTACTCGCACTTTAGTTAAGTGAAAGATTAGTAACTCAATAAAAAATTATAAATTTAAGAAATTTATAACTCAATTGAAAAAGTTACTTCAAATCTTCCAAACATAATTATTAAATTGCACCAAAATAGCAATTTAATAAAATCGAAATACAATATTTTATAAATTTGGACATCATGTGCTAACATTATTCAAGATTTACAAAAAATTATTATTAACACTAATTAGTAATGTATTGTAAAGTAAAAAAAACAAAAAAGGTAGTTTTAAAAATATATTTTTAATTTGTAGTATATTATATATATCAATTTTAAAAATATATACAAATATATTAGATATTTAAGTAAAATTAATAAATATATATAATTATATATGGTATTATTTATTAAATTATTTAATTAATTAATATATGTATGTGTAAGGGTATGAGGCAGGCTGGGCAGTATAGTGTATGTTCTTGCGCCTGTCCCTATGAAACAGGCTATTACTCATACCCACACCCATACCCGCTTAGTGGATTTTTACCATTTCCATTGCGATTAATTTTTGCGGGTACCCATTGGGATTTGACTCAATTATTGCCATCCTTAGTCACCCACATCCCATGTTAAGGTATCATGTTTGACACAACTAATGAAGGTGATCAACCGTCACCCTAGCTATAAATAGGCAAACCCTTCTAATACCAGTGCAACCATTCAATCATATATTGTTACTCCATCCAAATATCTAATCATAATTTTACTTTATTTTATTATAAAAATATGAGTGATCTTACCTATTACCCTTGTCCAAGAAGCACTTAAAGTCATCAACACTCTCATCATAATAAAATTTTATTGTTTGTGAGTGAACCAATCAAAGTGCTTTTAAGGAGTATCAAACTCACAAGAAATTGGGAAAACTGTAATGCTAGATTAACCTTAACGTTATTTATTTATTTATTTATTTATTTATTTATTTATTTATTTATTTATTTATTTATTTTATTATTACAATTGCAAAAGGAAATTAGATAAAATGAGAAAACTAATCTTAAACAATTAAATCAGTTTTCTTTTCTTACCTTATTTGGTAGTCATTTAAGATGAGGTCAATTAAAATAATGATTTTGATAACATTGATCCTCGGGATGGATGTAAGGCTAAAAAAACGTGCAAAGTTTTTATTAAAAAAATAAAGTATTAATTACATAAAAAAAACAATAAATACTTACTATTTTTATAAATTCTTCCATTTTTTATATTCTTATCTCATTCCTAAAACTAGTATTAAATGGTATAATATATTAGTGATATGTTAAATCTTCAAAAAAAAAGTCAATCTAACAATCATCATAATCATTTGTTAAAAAAATAATAATAGCATTCAAAGGAAACTTTAAAGATTGAAATAATGCCTTTTAAATATTTTATCTAGATTTCCTTGGGTAACTAAATTCATTCTTATATCGTATTGCTAACTACTCATCTTATGCATTGCATGAGAAATTACATTAAATATGAAAGTTCAATTAAAAAATCAACTAAAATGTAAATTGTTTAAAAATTTAAATTTAAAAAAAATTAAAAAATTTAATTGGTATAGAATTAATTTAACGATGATTTATAAATAAAACATTTTGTTCAAAGCTAATTGATTGAAATGATTTAAGTATTTATTTAAAAATTTTAAATATTAATTAAAAAATTAAGGAAACTGATGTTATCTTTTGATTCAATAGTTATTTATAAAAGTAATTAATATTAATTAATATCTAAACTTAGGATTCATATTGGCAATGGAATTTGAATTTATGATTTCATGCAAACTACACAAACCTTTTGAGTAGCTCAGTCTTAATGGCTTACAAAAATGTTAATATTATAAAGAAAATATGTATATTTAATTTAAAATAATTTAGATTTAAAATTTAAAAGTTAATAATTTATAATGCATGACACATAATTTTTTAATAGAATACATTAAAAAAATCACACAAAAAATTACTTTTAATTTAATAATATAAAAAATAGATATGATTAATAGCTTGAAAAAATCATGTGACTTAGGAAAAAGATTAATGGTATATAGACTTAAGCATCCAAAGAGATTTAGTTACTCCAACCATAGATGTAGACTAAGTCAATACCGATGCTAAATGAGCATTGATCTCATCATCAACGCTAAAGCCTAAAAGCCTCATTGTTAAAATTTTGCGTCAACCTCTATTGAATAGATGATAAATAGAGCAAACTAAGTTAACGTGATCGTGGACACTATATAAAATAAGTCCATCAACCTTTGAAATGGTCAATATCTATGCTTATTAGTGTCCGCCTAGTCCACGTAAATATTTTTAGGGAAAAATATGTTTTTCATCCCTATTATTTCGCTTGACTTTAGTCTTTGTCCCTGTACTTTAAATCATGTATTTTTTGTTCCTAAACTTTCTAAACCCCCAAACAGTGGTCCCTGCTCGTCAGTGAGATCTGTTAACCTGATGAGCTAGTTAACAAAAGTTACATGTCAACCTTAATAATGAGTCTCAAATAACTAATTGATCATCTAATTAACTTTTTTATTAATTTTTAATTAGTAAAATAATTCTAATTGCTAAATTAGGGATTTCACCTAAGCAATTTTACCCGATAAAAAACCTAATTTCATAATTATGGTTATTTTAATAATTAAAAAATTAATAAAAAATATTAATTAGATGAGTCAGATATTTGGTGCTCATTATTGAGGCTAACATGTAACTTTTGTTACCCAACTCATCAGGTTAACGGATCTCATTAATGGCCAAGGACTATGGTTTGGGGGTTTAGAAAGATCAGGGACAAAAAATAAAAAATTTAAAATACAGGGACGAAGACTAAATTTGACCGAAACTATAGGGACGAAAAAGATATTTTCCCCATATTTTTAACATAGGGATCTTTTTTATTGTTCCGGAAACAGGAAATCTCTTTATGATAAGTGGAGAAGATCTAACATTTGAAAGGTGTACCCTACAACAAGTCCTAACTTACCTTATATATTTCTAATCTTGTTTACTCATCATGAAGGGTTTCCATGCTTCTCACACAGATAGGAAGATCCCCAGTACCAAGGCATGATTACCTCCTTCTAGCAGAAGCAACCAAAAGAAGAATTTGAAGAGGGGACTAAATAAGAAGAATTGAAACCCTTCCTTAATCCGTAATGCTAAGCATTTTGTGATACATGGTTTCTTATACTACCTTTGATATTTAACTCAATTTTTCCTTTTAAATGTGGAACCATATATTTGACTTTAAAACAAAAAAAAAATAGAAAGGAAGGAAATTCTTTATGAAAAGGTCTGACATATATAACAAAGGTAACTCTATAAGAAAACTTGATCATAAGCTGCATAGCTTTCGTTTCAATTATTCTTATTTTGTTCACTCTTAAAATTCTTCTTTTGGTTGCTTCCACGGGGAATACGTATGCAAGACCTTTCCCTGGGGATCATTTTCACTTGGTCCGAAGCAGGGAATCCTTTCATGATCTGTGGGGAAGATCTGACATTCATAAATCATACCCCAGGAAAAGGCCTGGCTGACCTTTTCGAATTTTCGATCTTCTCCACTCATCATGAAGAGATACCCTACAACTTGCACAGTGAATAAGATCACCAGGGCCAAGGCTTGGCTTACCTACACCCAGTGGAAGCAACCAAAAGAATAATTTGAAAAGAGGACAAAATAAGAATAATCGAATCCCTTCTTTAATTTATAATACTATGTGGTTTATGATACGGGTTTTCTTAGAGTTACCTTTGTTAGTCACACATATGGGAGAAATTACCAAATAGAAACACCCCTTTTCTGCCTGGTACTCTCGCTCAGGTGCGCTCAAGCAAGCCTGGGAGAAATTACCAGACAGAAAACACCCTGGTTTTCACTTTTCTTTTGATTTTAACTTAGTTTTTCTTCCTCTTTCCTAATTTAACTTCCAACCCTCATTTTCTACTTCCTTTTTACATAAACACCCTTCTAACACAATTCCTTTAATTTAACCCTCTTCCTCGTCCACTCTCTATTTTCTTCCTCATCTTTATATTTTGCTAGCCTCTCCTTCTCAGGGTGTGACCCCTCCTAAGTTTAATCTATGATTATGTTGGGCTTAGCACCTAGCCTCCCTTCACAAATCTCTTAAAACTCATAGCTCTTAATACCTTCCCTAATTCTTGTCTTAATTCTCATTCAAACCCCTACATCCTCATCCTACTTCTAATCTTCCTCTCTTGGTCGGATTCACAGCCTAAGGCTTCCCACTATATTTTCTAGGCGCTAATTTTAGGATGTTACATAGTGTCCTACAATTTTAGGGACACTTCCCTTCAGGAGGGCACTACCTTACAGGAGGATACCCAAGACCCTGGATAGGACACTAGTCCTTTATACCACCCTTAATTAGGACTCTCTTGTATTTTCTTTTATTTTGTAATTTTTCCTTTTATTTTTCTAAGATGGGCGTTACTTTACATGGTTTTATTGGCTAAGGCTTAATTTAGCTAAAATCTTAGGAGGTCATGGTATCACATCCCATTAGGAGTAGGAATTCTAGTCTTGCTTATTTTCCCTTTTAGTTGGCCGCCCATATGGCTATATAAGGAGATCTCCTCCTCACTTGTAAGCTAATCTTAATTTTCTAATACAAAAGCTTTGCTTTGTTTTCCCTCTTGTGTGAATTGAGAAGGCTTGGTGGTTCTTGCTTAAAAACCATGGTGAATCTTATCCTGCTCCATAAGCTGGTGGCGATTCTGCACCTGAGACTTATCTACTGATGGGGTCGCCTTCACCAGTGTTGTCTTCTCCACTTCTAATCTTCTCCATTTTCATTTTCCTTTACTTTTGTTCATTAATTTTGAATTATTCAACTACTGTCCATACCTTGATTTCACTAATTTTCTGCTTGTTTTGGTTCCAATCTAGATCTGTACCTGTACTGCTACCAATTGGTCATTATAGCTTTGTTGATTTGAGCAACTTTGGGGCTGTTTTTGCTGCATTTTGGTGCTATTTTTGGGGCTGGAACAACTGCAGTTTTTTTGGTTTTAATTGTGTAATTCTTCATCTCTTTTGGTTGTAATTCGGACTTGGATTATTTCTCGGTCCCGAGGTGCCTTTCTACTGCTATCAACATTGTTTGATTGCTTGATTTAGAGGGGTTGTTGGTGCGCATAATCCACCCTATTAGGTGTTTGATCATTTGCATATTCTAATTGGTGATTACTTTTTCTTGAGTGATTCTTGCAATTTAACTGCTTGTTTGTGTTGGATTTTAGTAAGTGGGAACATTGTTGCTTCCATTTTCCAAAGATCGTTCACCTATATTTCCTCCCATTCCTTTTAATTCTTGTTCATCCCCCATATCAATTGTTCATCCATTAATTCATCTCTCTACTTTCTGCTTTTAATCTCAACCACTCTCATCCTTTTAATTTTAGCTTCCCCTTTAGATTCTGCCGTTTAAATTCCACAATTCCCCATCCTTTTAATTTCTACTATTCCCCTTTACTTTCAGTCATTTAATTTTAGTCACCCTCATCCTTTTAATTTCAGTTCTTCCCCATTTACATTTTGCGCAATTTTCTTTCCCATTTTTGCATTGTTTTATGCGCATTCTTTGGGTGTTGTTTTTGTTCAATTCTATGCTTCTTTTATGTCTATTATTCTTATAATCTGATTGCAAATTTGAATTGCCTACTAGCACAACCTTAGGAAATGTCTGTTTGATTACGCAAAACACATAATTATAGGTTGGGTTCTAGCTTAGAAAAGTGGTAAAATTCACCATTTTTTTTTATTTTTTTTACAGTTTTTCTCAGTTTGATCCATAAAATCAATCTAGCACGTTTGAATTGTTATTTGCAAATTTTGTGTAATCTAAGAAAACTGCTAATTAGTTTTTTATGCAAATTTTGATTCAAGTTGTCATTCCGTTTTTCAAAATAGTTTTTAGAAAACAAACTATTTTACCAATTTTTGGTACCATTTTTAGTCCTGTTTTTAGGCTAGATACATGCAATTTTTCTTTTAGAATAGGGATTATTTTTGCAATATTTGCAACTTTCTGTAATCTTTCTATTGGGGAAAAAGGCAAAGAAAAAGAACAAAAAGAAGAAAAGAAAATTAGTCAAAAAAATATTTAGCATAAAAAAAATACCAAAAAGGTACAAAAGAAAAGAAAAAGAAATACAAAAGTAAAAAATATATGTATATATATTTGAGGAAAAGATGAATCCTCCAATTTAAAAAGAGAGAGAGAGAGAAAGAGCCCAACAATTCGGTTTTCCTTTTTACTGTAATTTTTCCATTTGCTTGTATCAGTTCAATTTTGAGTTGTAATTGTCATTTTCCAAAATTTTGGCAGCTTTCCCTTTGAATCAAAACTTAAACCAAAACAATTCTCTTTGCAGTTTCTTTTGTGTTTGTTTTTCTTGTTTGAAACTTTACTCTTGTGTATAAGCTTTCTTCTAGCTAGCTTTTATTGTTTGTCAAATTTCACTCTAGTTTTGTCTTTTAATTTTCATTCTCAGGCAGTCCTAGATAACCATAAGTTTCATTCATTCCAACTCGTTCGTGCATGGGTAGGAAAATAACTTTGGTCTTTGTAAGAACTAAAATCAATCCTAACCGAGTAGAAGAGGCAAGAGTGAACACATCTTAGAAGAAGCCATAAAAAGAGTGATAAACACGAGTGTATACATTCTTGAGTATAAACACTTAGTGAGAGGAAATTTTCTTAAGAAAAACTTAAAAATGGTAAATAGGCACATATCCCCCCATACGCCTTGAACCTTGAGGAGTTGACCCAAAGGTTTACCCGGGTCATGGAGGAAAAATTGGCTGATATAAGGAGAGAAATAACCCACAGTAGGAGGGGTGAGAGAAGACAATCTTCTCGAGAGGAAGAGAGTGATGGAAGGTTCAGTAGGATTAGAACCGAGGATAGATTCCATGGAATGAGTAGTCCTAGGGAGAGGAGTTCTGGTAACTCCCGAAGAGGACATAGGTATGAGGAAGAAGAAGAGGAAGGAAGTGATAGGGAGTACTACCAAAATCCTAGGAATAGGAGAAGGAGGGAAATGAGAGAAGCTAGGAGAAGAGGTGAGCCTAGAAGAGAAGTACCTAGGAGGGAAGAAGAGCCTAGGAGAGAAAATTCCCTTAAAGGAATTAAGTTATATATCCCCACATTTCAAGGAAGAAATGAAGTTGAACAATATTTAGAGTGGGGGTTAAAAATTGAACAAATTTTTAGTTACCACAATTATAGGGATGAGGAGAAGGTTAAGTTAGCTTCTCTGGAGTTTAAGAATTATGCCTTAAGTGTGTGTTTGACCCAACTTATTTTGGGCTTATCTTATCCTTTTAAGGAGAAGTTGGGCCAAACAATCTATACTATTACATTAGGAGAGTTTTTTTTCACTGTTCATTCAGTGTTTTTTTTTTTGCGTCAATACTCATATCAGCCATTGACCTATAATGTTGGACTTTCTTTCTATAACATTTACAAAAAGGTTTGCTGCCTAAGTGGAACCGATTTCTACCTTTGATACGATAGTTGCTGTCAATTTTGTAAGTGGGATTTGCATAATTTTGAATAGGGTAGAGGCTGCGGGTGAGCTATTGGAGTCTGATCTTTAGGCGTATATGACCAGTTAGTTTTTTTATATTTTAATGTGATAAGAAAGGGGGGAAAAGATAGGAAAAATTAGGTGTGAAAAGAAGTGTAAAATAAATGAGTGTGAAAAAATCATCCCTATTTTTTTAAGAGTATTACAATTTTGACATCTTACTTTTAAGGTGTGGTAAGTGTAAAATAGGAAATAGATAAAAAGAAAAGCAAATAATATGAAGAGAGATAAGATGAAAAATGTGATCATTTATGTGATAGGAAATGAATAGAGAGACAAGAAATGGTGGGCGAAATAGAGTGTAAAACTTTGATTTCAATTTTAGGGTGTTGTAAGTGTAGAAAAGAATATTAAAACTTTTTTTAAAATGCATTAATATGTTTGTTAGAAATGTATAATATAAAACCATCAATGTGTCCTCCACCCAATAGCTTAAGCTTTTGGATAGTTGGTTCATTGACAATGTTGATATCTTATTTCTTTTGGGGTGTGGTAAGTGTAGAAAAAAGAAATAAAGATGAAAAATGAAGACGACGGAAATATGATAATTGATGTGATAGAGAGAAAAAAAATGATGTATAAAAGAAAGTGTAAAACTTTTACACCTCACTTTTAATGTGTGAGAAATGTATGAGAGTAAGAGATAGAAAGGAAATAAAGTGAAGTAAGGTGAAAACGTGATACAAAAGAAAAAGAGAGATTTAAGGAAAAATAAAATGCAAAGGAAAGTGTAAAATAAAGAATTTTGAAAAAAAAATCATTAGTTTTTAAAAGTCTTAAACTTTAACAACTCATTTTTAGGATGTGAGAAGTGTATGAGGAAAAGATATGGGAAGAAAAAATAAAGATAGAAAATGTGAGAAAAGTGATCATTAATGTAATAGGAAAGGAAATGGGATAGAGAAAAATGTGCGAAAGAATTTCATATATTTTATTATATTTCTCAAGATTTTTGGCAACTGTTCATTTGGGAAATCAATATTTTAGTCACACATGTAGCCAATCCTGTGAGCAGTCTGTTACTTTTATTGGACCTGTTTTTTATTTATATCAAGTGGCACCTTGGTGGGAAAGGTTTTGAGTTTAACAGGTTAGGTTGGTCTTGCAAGGCTACTGTTCACAGGTGTCTTCTCAATTTTGTGTGATAGACAATATATAGGAAAAGACTTTATATTTTCACTTGAAATTTGAAAAAGAGAAAAAAATTGCTTTATTAAAAGAGAAATGTTGTTTGTACAACAACATGTATAACATAGAGAGATATAAAGATAAAAGGGGGAAAAGAAAGAGAAATAATGTGGGATGTGATAGAGAGAGATAAAGAGAGAAAGTGTATTATATAAGTTGTTATATATTTTTTATTGTATAAAAAATGTTATATCTTATTGAAAAGCTTCAATGAATTCTCCAGCTATTTGAGTACTGTTGGGACATTCCAGTTTTTGGTGTAATATATGGATGTTGTTATTTGTATATTAATTATATCTAATAATCTCTGTTGAGATTAAAATTTTAAAAATCTTAAAACATATACTTATTTCTTAAATACAATTTGAGGAATTTACATCCATATCAATTTTAAATATATACTTAATTCTTAAATATATGTATTTTAATTATAAACATGTCATTAAATAGAATTATATGGATAATATTAAAATATTTTATTCAAAATTAGTGCTTGATTTTCCAACAGGACTTTTATTCTATATATAATTTTTCAATGAAAAATGGTAAAGTATTAACATTAGGCTTCGATCAATAAATTGAATGTTTTGTTTAGTGTGAAAAATTCAGACTTCATAGTTAAAGTTTATATTTTCACAACAGGATTAAAATTTTACATTAAAACATATTAATACATAAAAATCAAAGTGTAAGGATAAACGTTTATATTATCAAAAATATAATTTTATATAGAGCTTTTATAATTATTAATAGTCATATGGGTACAAGAGATACAATATTAATGATTTAGTAATTTAATTATATTTTTAATAACATAAAATACTATTTTTTTTCAGAATTATTTTTCTTTATACTTTTTTAAGTAAAATACCCCATCTTTAATTTCTTTTTAGGATATCTTTGATGACTAAAAATGCATTAATTTTATATTTTTCACAAATTTAAAATTATATAAAATTAAAAACATTAATTTTAAGAAACATAATATTTTTAAAGATAAAAAATATTTTTGTGTTATATTATCCATGTAACAATATTCTATTTTATTTATCTTTTTATTTGTTTTTTCTTCATTGCATAAGATTATGTGATACTCCATTCCAATACTTTTTTTTCTAATGACAATTTTTTTTATTTTATAATATAGGTTATATGAGATTTAACTTGAAATGATACCAAACTTTTATAATTAAGGTCATAATTAAAGACCATATGTGTGTAATATATACATACACACATATACATATATGTATATATTAAGCAAGAGACATGTTAGAATTAAATTCTAAGTACTCACAATGAATAAATACTTTGTATTTTTATTGAAATAATTTTAAAATGTAAAATACGAAATCAACATTTGATTATATATATATATATATGAATTATTAAATTTATATTGAACGAGATTATATATCCTATTAATATTAGCATGAATTATTAATGAAGTTTTTTTGTTTCAAAGCTTAATTTTTTTGTTCGGTCAACTTTTTTGCTTTTGGTATTTAGACTTTTTTTACTGGAATATTGGGCTTTGCTTTATGAACTCTATGACCCTTTTTATTAGTGTTATAGGTTGGGTCTTTTATGTTAGGCTAGAGTCCCTATATCTATGTATTGTTACCTTTATGTGTCATTGGAAAAGCTTTATTTTTTTTAGACTTAAATATGTTTTTAGTCCCTATAAATATGGGTCATTTTGTTTTTAGTCCCTGTAAAAATTTTTTTTGGTTTTTCATCCCTATAAAATTTTCCGTTTGTCATTTTGGTCCTTGTCGTTAACTTTAAGCTTATGTGGCTAACAGAGTGTCACGTCATCCTGCCACATGTGACTTTTCTTCCAGCTTAATTTTATTTTTAGTCCCTATAAATATGGTCATTTTGTTTTTAGTCCCTATATTTTTTTTTTGTTTTTCACCTCAATCTCATCCCCATCCAATATCACAGTGTCCTTTTGCTTCTTCTACTGCATTGTTACACTTGAAATTCTTGAACTCTTCATGGTAGATTTAAGGAAATAAATTCTTTATGTATTCAATTATTTGAAATTTCAATACACTTGAATTCACTGTATAAAGTGAGAAAAACTTGTAACGACTTTTTTTCTCTGCAATTCTTTTTTTTTCTGTCTATTGACTAACAAAAATCATATTTGATTTATATCTATTGATGACTTATAATTAACTTGATGTAATTTGTCCTGAGTAACAAAAAAAGGCTTGTAATTGTAGATCAAGTGAAAATTTTGTCAATCAATGGATAAAAAAAGAATTGCAGAGAAAAAAAAGGCCATTACAAGTTTTTTTTCCACTTATACAGTGAATTCAAGTGTATTGAAACTAGTATTGATCTCGTGATGCACGGACTTGATATTCAAATTAATTAAATCATGTGAAAATCAATTAACCTATGATATAGGTAGTTAAAATATTATTCAATTTATATATTGAAAATAAAAAACATTTTAGTGTATATTTTAATGGGTATTGTGTTAATAAGAAAATATATTAAAATGTATAAATGAAAATTTTAATACATAATGCATAAATAAATTTATATTTTTAAATTATCTCTTTGTATTCTATATTTCTTATAATATTACAAAACTTAAAATTATCATGGAAAATAAGAGTTTTAAGTCCTTGTTGATACATCATCACATATAGTAAAAATAATAATGTGAGCACTTAGTTGAGTAATAGATATTGATTTTATTATATTAATAGTGGAAGTGATAACTATAATTTAAGACATATTTGGCTTTTCAAAACATGTTTAATTGAATATATATAACAATACTTAAAAAAATAAAGAAAAAAGGTATACCTATTAAATTACTATTATCAATTATGAAGAAACTCAAATAATTCAATTTGAAGAAATGATAAGGTATGATAATAAACATTGTGTACCCAAGAGGAAAAAAATTAATTTAAAATTTACCTCACAATATATTAGTTTCTTTGAATATTATAATATATTAGTTTCGTCCTATTTTTAAGATTTATTCATTTGTTAATTGTTATCTTTTTTTATGAAGTGGATTATAATTTAAGTGGAGTATAGTTTATAATATCATATATAATAAATATATGATAACGTTTTACTATTTTAGTTTTTAAAATTAAATGAGTAGATATATTTCATTTTGTGTCTAATATTTATATTTTGTACTTTAATATTTGTATAAAAAAATTATAAATAAAACGAAGAAATTATACCTAATTTTGCAGTACATTGAATTTGGTCCATTGTTAAGTATTTATATTAAGAATTTAATTAGGGTGGGGATCAACTTAAAGATAAAAAGTTTGACACGTGAGAACAAAAAAGAATTGACCACCAGTGAATAGTTGATGAAAATGTGGACAAATTTAAAATTATAGATTTCAAATAATTGAATACATAAAGAATTTATTTCCTTAAACCCACCATGAGAAGTTCAAGAATTTCAAGTGTAACAATGCAGTAGAAGAAGCAAAAGGAGACTGTGATGTTGAATGGGGATGAGATTGAGATGAAAAACCAAAAAAAAAAATATAGGGACTAAACACAAAAGGACCATATTTATAGGACTAAAAACAAAATTAAGCTGGAAGAAAAATCACATGTGACAGGATGACGTGACACTCTGTTAGCCACATAAACTTAAAGTTAACAACAGGGACCAAAATGACAAACAAAAAATTTTTTAGAGATGAAAAACTGAAAAAAAAATTATAGGGACTAAAAACTAAATGACCTATATTTATAAGGACTAATAACATATTTAAGTATTTTTTTTTATAGACGCTGACTTTAGCTTGATAGATTGGACTTACAGTCAGTTAGATTGATAGATTGAGATCTCATTTTTCCACAAATGAGGCACGGTTTCCAAATAGATAAAAATAGAATTTTATGTGTCAAAATTCATTTGATTTTTTTTATTGTTGAGGGGTATAAAAGAAAATAAAAAGAGTTGGTGAATATGTGATAATTGATATGATAGAAAAAAAATGAGATGTGAAAAGACATGTGAAATAAAGAATTATGAAAAAAATAATAAGAGTATTAAAACTTTGATAACTCATTTTTAGGGTGTATTAACTAAGAAGTGTACAGAGAAGAGATAGGAAAAAAAAGAAAATGAAGAGAGATAATGTAAAATATGTGATAGAAAATTATGAGAGATAAAAAAATGAGGTAGAAAATGAAATGTAAGATAAAGAAGTGTAAAAAAAATAAGTATTATTTTTAAGAGTATTAAAATATTGACCACCCATTTTATACGTAGTAAGTATAGGGAGGAGAGAGGAAGGAAGAAGAAGAATAATATTAATATAGAGATACAAAGTGCATGAAGGTTGTGATGGAAAATAAATTGTAATAGGAAATATAAATTAAATGAGTGTGAAAATCAATACTCTTTTAATATAATATTAAAACTTTGACCATTCATTTTTCGAGTGTGTGGAGGTAGGAAAGAGAGATAGCAAGAAAAAAAATGAAAAGAGAAGGTGAAAGGAGCGATAATTGATCTCATAGAAAATGAAGAGAAAGAAAAGAAAAGCGAGGTATGAAATGATATTATATATTTTAGAAAGTATCTTATATATCAAACAAATTTTTTTATGAAATTTAAAAATAAAATTAAAAATATAACAAATAAAATAATTTTATGTTTTATAATTTATATTTTAAAATAGTTAACAAATTAGGTTAACTAATAAAAAAATATTTTCATTATCATTTAATCACATGTATTTGTTTAACATTTATTTCTATTTTTCTGTTTGAATTTAACAATTAAATTATTTTTATCAAATATAAAATACAATTAAAACATATCTTTAAAATTAATTTAATTGATATTTTTTAATTTCAATACAAATAAAATAAAATATAAAAATAAAGATAAAAATTTAGAAATAATTGATTGAAAATTATTGTAATATTGTTTTTGTCATGTATAATTTTTCACGTTGTTTTTATTTTCGACCTATTTTACTTCAATTTTTCAATTAAGCTTATAAGTATCTCATAAATTACATAGGTTTTTATATGAAATATAAAATATTTAATTTTAGAATTTAATTTAATTATTAAAAAAAAATTAATATAATTTATGTCATGTCTTTTCCTTTACATTTTAAAAGTAATCAGATATAATGTGAACTAACAAGTAATCAGATATAATGTGTTTTGTATGAGTACTTTTCTTGATATAACGACTTAAAGTTTTGTAAACATGACAAATCATTAGTGTAAGAAATAAAAATACTAATATATATAATGGGTCAATCTAGGATGAAGCAGCGTGTGGGTGTCATACCGGTATGACACTATTTTGACCTGGGATAGCAAGTCATGTTACCTGATAAAAAAATAAAATTTAAATAATTTGCAGTTGGGGGCCTAGCATGTCATACATTTCTCTCTCCTCTCTCTTCCCTCCCTCTCCTCTCTCTCCCCCTCTTTCTCTCTCCTCCATGATCTCTCTCCTCTCTCTTCCCTCTCTCCCTCCTCTCTCTCCTCCCCCCTCTTTCTCTCTCTCCTCTCTCTTTCCTCTCTCCCCCTCTTTCTCTCTCCTCCCCTCTCTCTCTTATCTCCTTCCTCTCTCTTCCTTCTCTCTTTCCTCATTCTCTCCTCCCTCCCTCTCCCCCTCTTCCTCTCTCTTCCCTCTCTCTTCCTCTTTCTCTCTCTCAATCTCTTTCATCTCTCTCCCATCTCTTTCCTCTCTCTTCCCTCCCTCTTCTCTCCTCTCCTCTCTCTTTCTCTCTCCTCCCTCTCTCTCTTCCCTCTCTCTCCTGTCTCTCTCCCCCTCTTTCTCTCTTTCCTCTCTATTCCCTCTCCTCCCTCTCTTTCTCTCTCCTCCCTTCCTCTCCTCCTCTCTCTTCTCTCTTTCTCTGCTCTCCCCTCTCTCTCCCCATATCTCTCTTGTTCCCCCTCTCTCCTCTCTTTCTCTATCCTCCCCCCTCTTTCTCTCTCCTCCCCCCTCTCTCCGCTCTGTCTCATCTCTCTTTCCTCTCTCCCTCTCAAAAAATCAAATTTCGTAATTTTTTTACTATCATTTGCTATTTTTAACTATTTTCCCCTTGTTTTTAGCTATTTAATTCACAGAAATTACAAATCCTTCAAAAAAAATCATGAGAATTCACCACGCGGGTCCTCTCACGCCACCTATACTCAATGAAAATTTCAGATAAAAATTCATACGACAAGTATGCATGCATGAGGCCTCCCCCAAAACTTAGTACTTTGGTTTAGGGTTCGTGTCTCACACTCACAAGGCCGAAAATCGCACTTTTGACTTTCGTCAAGAAAACTCTCCACATGGATTCTAATGGTCAGGTGTGACACCCTTCTACCCCAAATTCTTATACAATTAATAAATCGACTTTAAAGGAAAAGGTAACGTCCCACGATGGGTAAAAGGTTCACATAACTCTCTTATTAAAAACCTCATCAGTTCGATAACAACTTAATTAAAATAAAATAAAACTCGAATGTATTCAATTACTCAAGCAGCGGAATCTCCAAAGAAATAAAATAACTAAACATCCTACTTGCCGTGAAAGGCATCCAAAACAGTTTACACAAAAACTTCCTAACTAGCAACATAAGAAAGAACCCCAAAATTATACCCTGATGTCACATATACCAGAGCACACTCCCTTTACTCAAAACTCGACACCAGTCGTGTCATCATCATCACCTGTAAAAATATCCACAGTATAACGGTGAGGAAAAGAATACTACTCATACATACACATAGGATGCTACCCTATCCTCACCCACATATAATTAACATCATCAATCACCACACCATATACCCAAACATCACATAATTCATCAGATAATAATCATCTATAAATCAATATATAACTATTCATCCCTATCATCATATAAATCTCATACCATCATTCACCAAAGGAATCACCTACTCTATTTTCACACATAATACTCATTCATCATTAATACTCATAACATCATTATTTATCTCAGTTTCATCATCAAATATATTTCATATATACATCCATCATGTATGCACCAAAACTCATCATCATTATTATATAACTCAATTTCATCATCAAGTATAACTCATCATCACATGCACCAAAACTCATCGCATCACCTACCCAAAGATCATGACTTGGAACTCCGCACAATGGGTGCACCTCGTCAATCACTCTAGTTAGTACCAAGATAGTCTACCGGTGTCACCACACACAATCCGATAGGTTATACCCCCTCTATGGGCCCGCATAACGACATTCGACCCTAGGTTGCACCCCCTCTATGGGTCGGTACAAATCACCCCTAGGTTGCACCCCCCTCTATGGGCTCGTGCATCGAACGCCCTATCTTGATCCCCTGAGTTGTACTCCCTCTATGGGCCCGCACAACTCAGTTCACCTCCCGAATTGTACCCCCTCTATGGGCCCGCACAATTCAGGTCTCATCACATATGCTCAAAGCATCTCTCCTAAGTTGTACCCCCTCTATGGGCCCGCACAACTTAGGTAACATCATCATCATAAGGTGATATACACCATCATCATTATTATCATTATCATGCATCCTCATGCTCATCATCAAACACCATCATTATAAAGTGATATACACTATCATCATTAACATCATCATCATGCATCATCATGTGCATCATTAAACATCATCATCATAAAGTGATATACACTATCGTCATTAACATCATCATAACATTCATCCTCATCATTAATCACATTGCATATTATGCACACCAAAACATCATCGATATCATCATATTATTCCATATCTTCATCAATCACATTGCATATTATGCACACCAAAACATTATTAATATCATCATACTATTAGCACCATACTCATTATAAAACATCATCACAAAACATCAATCATCATTAATCATCCAACTCAATTTCACCTTTTAAAATAAGTTAATTTGCGAGCTGCGCTTAGCCTGCGCTTAGCGCACCTGCAGCGCGCATTCCAGCGAGCTACGCTTCACTCCCGCTCAGCACAAGTGAAGCGCAGGTTGGAAGGTCATACGCTTCAGCCTGCGCTCAGCGCCTACTGAAGCGCAAGTGTCGCAGAACGTGACTGTTCATACGCTTTCCATCCCTTTTATTTATCCTCTAATCATTCCTCATCATCAATACATATATATTACTCGATTATACCGCATAAAATCACCAAAGACACAATCTTTACAACAATTTCCCAATTATTCATCAAAATCCCCAAATCATCAAACCCTCATTAACCCCTTTTCACTATGCTCATTATTCTCATTCAATTCACTCAAGATTTATCAAGAATCATTAAATCAATCATATCATCACGATTTCATCCTTAAATTACTACCCAAGCACCCCTACATGCATATACAAGCAGCACCCTCTCCCCCACCGTACATTAAGCGAAGATCGATAACAGCAAGGAAGTCCCTTTCTTGGTTCTTGATGCTCACTCTGCAGCAATCCCCTCTAGACTCGGTTTCTCCCCTCCTTAGCGTTTCGCTCTCTGATGATTATACGAATAAGGATTAGGGTGAACCGATAACCCCTTCTTACTAGAATGCCTAATTGGGCTTGGGCCCATCCTCAACCCCTTATCTTCTTTTTAAATTTAAACTAGCTTTATGGATAAAACTAATAATAATATTAATCCTATTATTTCTTCATCTATTTAATTAATTATTCCTCTACTTATTTATTTAATTTAATTAATATTTTACTTAATAAAATTTAGGATGTTACATCATGAGCCATCAAAAACCAAATTTCGTAATTTTTTACTATCATTTGCTATTTTTAATTATTTTCCCTTTGTATTTAGGTATTTAATTCACGGTAATTACAAAACCCTTAAAAAAATCATGAAAATTCACCAAGCGGATCCTCTCACGTCACCTTTACTTCATGCAAATTTCAAATAAAAATTCAAACAACAAGTATGCATGCATGAGGTCTCTCCCCAAAGTTAGTACATTGGTTTAAGGTTCTTGTTTCACACTCACAAGTGTTTAGAAGGCTGGAAATTGCACTTTTGAATTTCGTTACGAAAACTCTCCACGTGGTTTCTAATGGTTAGGAGCCATCAAAAACCAAATTTCGTAATTGTTTATTATAACATCCCAAATTTTATTAAATAAAATAAAATTTATAAAAGTAGGAGAAATAAATAAATAAATAATATGAAACCATTTAATGAGTAAGAGTTATTTGATAAATAATAATAATAGCAGAATTAGAATATTTATTGAGGAGAGTTATTTAATAAGAGATAATAAATAAATAATAATATTAGGATATTTTATGAGTAAGGGTATTTAATAAAATAATAAGAATAATAAATAGAATAAGTGGGTTGAGAGTGGGCCTAGCCCAATTAAGTATGTATTTAAGGAGGGGTTCTCAGTTCACTCTAATCCTTATTCGTATAATCGTCTGAGAGCGAAACGCTAAGGGGAGAAACCAAGTCTCAAGAGGAGATTGCTGGAGAGTAATCATCAAGAACCAAGAAAGAGTCTTATTTGTTGTTCGATCTCCACTACAAGGTACAGTGAGGAAGAGGGTGCTGCTTATATATGCATGTAGGGGTGAATGGGTAGTGAGAATAACCTTTAAAGATTAATAATTGAAATCAATATGTGAATATGTGTTGTTTTGTGATGAAAACTGTGGATTGTTGATTGTTGTATGATTCTTGCTGAATCTTGAGTGGATTGAATGAAAATAATGAGAACAGTACAAAGGGGTTAAACAAAGGTTTAGAAATAAGTAATCATAATTGATTAGATGTTAAATTTATTGGAAATCATAGGAATGATTGTTGATTTTAGTGAATTTAATCGGTAAAAACGAGTTTAATTGAGTTAGGAACTTGAGGAATTAAGTAGGGATTGAAGAAGAGGTAGAGGAAAGTCATTCCCGTTTTTACACAGAGCTGCGGATGTAAAATAGCGACTGTGGATTCGTTCACTGTTGGATCGGGCTGAAATTTTAACAGCTGGTTCGGAACACCGGGTTCTTTATTCTGAACGGTTGGATCGTCGATACGAGGTCTAGGTTAAGATATATTTAGTTCGCAATAGAGGGAAAGTTATTCCCATTTTAGATAGAGCTACGACTGTAAAACAGCGACTTCAGATTCGTTCACCGTTGGATCGGGCTGAAATTTTAACACCTGGTTCTTCATTCTGAACGGTTGGATCGTCTATACGAAGTCTGGATTGAGAGATATTTAGTTCGCACTGTAGCTGTAGATTTGGGGTTTTTATTGATGAAATTGAGTTGGATGCTTATTGTTTTGTGGATTGCTTGATTAATTAGATGTTTAGAGTATAATGATTGTGGATGATTTAGGATGATGATGATTAATGATGCTTGATGATGCTTTATATTGATTATGGTGTGATAATTGATGTAATGGATGATGTTTGGTATGCATATGGTTGGTTAATATGCTATATATTTGATGTTATTTTGGAATGCATATGTTGGTGAATATGCTAAATATTTGATGTTATTTGGAATGCATATGTGGGTGAATATGCTATATATTTGATGTTATTTTGGAATGCATATGTTGGTGAATATGCTATATATTTGATGTTATTTTGGAATGCATATGTTGGTGAATATGCTAAATATTTGATGTTATTTGGAATGCATATGTGGGTGAATATGCTATATATTAATAATTTATTAGGATAAATATATTTATAATAACCAAATTTATTATTTTAAAAAATTTATTTTTATTTTTATATTTTATATTTAGTCTTGACCTTTAAGAAAAATAATATATCTTTAGTTTCCTTTCAAGATGTTTCTAATGACTGAAGTATGTTAATTTTATTTTTTTAAAGATTAAAAGTTAAAAGTATTTAACAAGATTAAATTTAAAAAAATAACATTTTTAACGATGGAAAGCATTTTTAAATTTATTTTATTTTTCTTATAATATCAAAACTTTTCGCTAATAATTACCATAAATTTAAATTTAAATTATATATGAAAATTAAATATTAAGTTACTCGTGCAATAAAGGTCATTAAGTCTATTGTGTTAATATTATTTTAATAATAATATTATCTTAGTATTTGTAAATCGTGTAACAATATTATATTTTTTTTATTATTTTTCTTTATTTCATATGAGTTCTAACTTGAAATTTATGGGTCAAGTTTAATGTCAAACTTTTACAACAATCAAAGACCATTTAAATACATATCAAGCAAGAGATATTTTAGGAGACAAATTAACAATAAATTTGCTTTCAAATGTTCCTTATGTCCAATCTAATATTAATTTTTCTGTGTGAGTTTGAAAGGAAAAATATTGTTGCCATTATTGGAAAAAAAAACTCCTCATTTGTTTTCCAATTTATTTGCCAGTAGTGTTTATCCTAGAGGAACCCATTTTTTAGGAAACATTAGTTCATACGACCATATTTTTTCTTTCACATCCATTGGAGCAAAGGTTGAAACAAATTTAAATGATGGTCGTGGACCACCGTAGTTTATTATTAGTGGTCAAAATTGTCACTGAATTTGTATTTATTGATAATGAAATGAGAGAGATTGAAATTTGCTCAATTATATATTTATGTCACATGAAATGAAGTTCGGAATAGGTAAACCCGTTTCATGTCTTCATTATTTTTTAATTAATTTTTCAATAAACGAATATGTTATTTAATTAATTTTCATTTTTTATATTTACTATTGAAATAATAATAAGAAAAATACACATATCATTCAATGTAGTGGTGATACACGGACTTTTGGATTAGATGCTCAATTGGTATCAGACTTAATATTGATGATCGATAAATTTAATGTACTTTCCAAATCATTTAGAAGAGTTGGGGATTCTATTGAGCAAGATTCACATATTGATATTTCTTTGTGGATGTTTCGGGGTCGAGTTGGTGATCCCCGTACCTATAATAAGCAAACCGTTGATGAAGTTGTTGCATTAATTGTGGGGGGTTTCGATAGTTCTGAGTGTGGAAGGGATTTCGTAGTTGGGGTGGAGAATTTTAGAGAATACATGAGACAAATACATCTTATATACCTTTACAATATCCATTACTTCCATATGGTGAGAATGGATAAATGATAAATATTGAATATTGTGCTAACAATGTTTCCCACCAAACTGGTAAGAGGAGATGAATAACACTTCGAGAATATAACATGTTGGTGTGTATTTACCAAAATCTATTTTCTCGCATGGTCAATTATATGTTGTCATATCTAGGGTTAAGTCTCGACAAGAACTTAGGGGACAAGAACTTAGGGTTCTGATATGTGATGATAATTTCAAGTGTTGTAATATATGACAAAAAAATAGCGTACAAGGTGATATTTCAAAAAATATAAATGATACAAAATTTGTAATATTTTCCATTTCTAATTATTTATGTTAGCTATTTGATGTTCCAAATTTATTTTTTATTTTTAAATTTTTTGTATTCTTTATATACTAATCAGTATAGAATTAAATATTTAAAAGTAATTAATCATTATTATTTTTAATTACACATATTCAACAAATTATGTATATTATATCATTTAATGTTAATAAGCTATTAAAATAATAATATCCGTGCATCACACGGGTGGGAGACTAGTTTTTTAAAAAAGCTCTTATAAATAATAAGCAACTTATATTTAGGGATGACAATTGAGCCCAAGCCCTATGGGTACCCGTAAAAATTACCTGCAATGGACATGGTAAAAACCCGCAAAGCGGGTATGGGTGCGGGTACGGGTAAAAGCCCGCATTTTTTCATGGGGACGGGCGCGGGTACGGGCACTTTGATACCCAACCCGCCCCATACCCGCACTTATATATATATTTATTTAATAAAATATACCATATATAATTATATGTAGGGATATATTAATTTTATTAAAATATCTAATATATTTATACATATTTTTAAAGTTGATATATATAATATATTAAAAATTAAAAATATATTTTTATAACTATCTATTTGTCTTTTTTACTTTATAATATATGACTAATTAGTGTTAATAATATGTTTTTACAAATCTTAGAATTATAACACATGATATTTCAAGGTTATAAAATAGTGTGACATGAAAGTATATTGTAACATTTAATAAAAAATTTGAACTTTTGATCATTTGTTGTGTTTTGGGGTGACATCAAGTCCGAGCCGATAGAATGATTATGGGTTGAGTTGGTTCGGGTTTTGTAGTTTTTGGGTGAGTAACCCGACCCGAACCAACCCTAATATGTTCAGGTTGGGTTGGGTTGAGTCATGGGTCATGAACATTTTTCCTTTTTAAAAAAAAAATGTGGAAGATGACATGAAATTAAAATATAACATGAAAAAAAGAAAAGAAAAAGGGAAACATAAAATGAGAGGAGCAAATGAAATAAGTTTTGGGGAACCACCGTTGCTTGTGTTGCCGTTGTGCCTATTTTTGTTCTCTATGTGAGGAAAATGAAATAAGATTAAGGCTTCTTTTCTTGGTTTGGGTCTATCGGGTTCAAGATAAGCAAACTCGATACCCGAACCGAACCGGATCGGGTTTGAAAGAAAAAACTCGAACCAAACCGTTAAATATCCTTCGAGTTGGGTTGGGTTGGTTCAATCAGGTTCGCGGGTTGGGACGGACCTGCTTACACCCCTAATTAATGGTTTCATATCAATAGCCGTTGGATTTTGATATGTTTTTGTAGATTTTGAGGGTTCAATAATTTTCATTTGCAGCCTGTGATGTTGTATGCGAATTTTTTTTTTTACATTTCTATATATCTCTCTCGTGAATGGTTGGAGTCATTGATTGAATTCATTTTATAAGTTAATATAATTCTCATAATAGTTTATTAATTTATATTTATAATTTCTGTAAAAAAAATTATTAAAAGAAAATGTAATTATAAATTTCACCACAAAAATTCACGATATCTAATTTCGTTTCAAACTTTAAAATTATTAATGACAATATTATATTTTAGTATAGAAACATAACATAAAATTGCATGAGTAAATACCTCATACATTATACAAACAATTTTATAAAATTAAAAATCTTAAATTAAAATATAAATTTTAAAATTAGGTTGACCAATAAAAATTATTTTAATGGTATATCAATGTTTAAAATTTTGAGTTTATTTGATATACACCGTCAGTGTAAAACACTTTACACAAACAATCAATAATACGTTGTTATATCATTTATTGAGTTTAAAAACACATGGAGTCTTGTATTTATTAAATGTTATGGCATCACATAATGGGTAATTATAGGGTGGACCATTTGAGTTTGGGTCTACCATAAACCATTAAGCGGAATTATTAAGCGGAGTAACTTACCCAGACTTACTCGTGGAGTAAGTTGATCCCCACCCTAAAAAGAAATGTTAATTTCATAATATATATTAATACATTTTTTAGTATTACTTTTATATTATTTATGATAAAAGTGTACCGTGGACCCAAATTCAAAGGGTCCACCCTATAAATGTATGTGAAAAATTATTACCCCACATCATTAAATGTATGTGAAAAATTATTTTACATTATGATGTATATTTATTAAATTCTAAAATTTCTAAGTTTGCATTATCTCAATAATTAGTTTTTTTGTCTAATTGCGTGTATTTTCATAAAAGGCAATTTTTATTGATAGATTTTTTAATTAATTTATTAATAAAAAATATTTAGAATTTTACAAATAAATAATCTCTATATTAATTTTTTTAATAATCAATATTTTTTATAAAATATTTTACCAAATAACTTTTGATTTAACAGTAGTTTTTAAATTAAAAAAATGATTTTATCAAACAATTTTTACTTTTTATTTTCTACTTTAAGTAATTTATACGTCAAAATAAAGCTGGGCCAAATCAACCAGTATTAGTCTCGAAGGTAGATGCAGTTAACAGGTATTTAAGTGAGGCAAAATGCCTTAAAGGATCATATCTCCGTTCTAAACAAATTAATACTAGTACTAGCTGCCGTTCGGGGTTGTTGTGAATTTTCAGTTTTTTATTTTTAAAAAGTTTCAATTAAGCTTTTACAACTCAAAACCAAAAATTGAAAACTACTTTTTGTGGAAAAAGTGATTTTCAAATTTTGGTTTTGAGTTATAAAAACTTAATTGAAAATTTTTAAAAACAAAAAACTGAAAATTCGTAAGCACCCTACAGCCCCCTAACTTTTCCTTATGTGTGTAGAAAAGTAAAACATGCATTAATTAGTTTTTCTCATGTTCATAAGTTTCTGATTAAATGCGGATGTAAATGTAGCAATGTACGTAGTACAAGACTTACTATATGGTTATCCTCTGCTATGCCCGAAATCTGAATCATCGCTTCTTTACCGCTTGTTTTGAACAAAATCATCAAACCGAGAAATCTGGTAAGACAAAAACATCTCTTAACTTACAAGCATGTGTTTTTTCTTGTATTTTCCTGGAAAAGAATAGAGCATAAGGTCCCAACTTGGAAATTTCTACTGTGATTTTAAAATAAATTAATTGTTTATGGTAAGTAACAGTCAGACAAGAAATGGGCGAACCTTTGTTCCTGTGTAAAATTGTTCCGAATACAACCGACCACTTTGACAAATCTGGTCGCTACATAATTTTCTACTAAAAAAGAAATATTAGTTAGATACCCTGATAACATGATTGGATGATTTGTTCTCTCTAGTATTTTTTATTCACAATATTAATCTATTAATTTCCTTTTGGTACGAAGATACTAAGAACTATTGCAGTTTAAGTGAGATTCTTCTTGATATCAAATAATAATTCCTACTCGTCTCGACTATCATAATTATAGTCATGGTTAAAAGAATTATCACTAGGCGAAAAGAATTATCATAATTAGTCGTGTGTGCAATCCATTAATCGTGAGATAAAAAATGACGAAATTAGTTGAAAATTATATCGGTGAATAAAACAATCTCAAAAGAACTATGGTTTTGGGTTGAGAAATTTATATAATAAAGAGAGAAAGAGAGAAATGAGAGACAAATGTGAGATATGATAATTGATGTGGTGAAGAGAAACAAAGAGAATATAATGGTGCCTATTTGATTATTTTTAATTTTTTAAAATTAGTTTCACTATGACAGAAAAGACCTTTTACCGCGGTTCCGCGTGGCCTTTTAACACGGTTAGTCGGTTACAACCACGTTCTACCACGGTGAGATAAAAAGAATTTACTGCGGTTACTTTTCAGGACCGTGGTAATTGAGTAACGCTTTTTAACGCAATTCCGAAAATGAACCGCGGTAGAAAAGGTTAGTAGTTTAAGAACCTGGGGCCTTTTACCGCGATTGGATTAAGGAATCGCGGTAGAAAGCCATAGAGTATCGTAGCTATTCTATAGTTAATGTCTAGTTATTTTATTAAAAATCCTAACAAAAAGCAAAATTTTAGGATATTGATACAGAACCATTATTGACTATTATATGTAGCATTAATATTAATACAGAACCAGTATTTTAAGACTAAGAATTCAAAAAATGATAGGGAGACTTGCCTTAACTTAATGATGATATTCTGGCAAGCGTACCAAAATTTCAGCAGTATAATAAAGTATGAGTTTATCGTATCCACAGGGAACGGTTCGCTTCGTATTTACTAGTGATCAGACTATCAAGTAAGAAACAATATTTTGATGATTTGTTGTGTAGAAAGTAAATTTGCATAAAGTAAAGAGATAATAGAGATAAGGTAAGATAACGTTACTTGGATCAAGATTGAACTTCGTATCATCGCACCCCTTATGTATGTGAACCCCAATATTATTTATGAATATATTTCTATAATATCCTAGCCAAACTATATTGTTTTACCCCGAGTTACCAGTAGTAAACCGCTCGAAGATAATCCATGCGGGTTCTCCCAGACGACAAATTACCCCGGCTTGATTGCTCTACTTTTCCGTTCGTTAACACTATCAATTCACCGTATATTCCTATAGGGACTACTATGAAGAGGCTGTCACATTCCAATTCTTAAATCATTGATTCCCCCTATATTCCTATAGCGATCTATGAGTACTTTTACCAATCAGAATTTGAGTTTCCTAAGTATCGGTTCCCCCAAACTCGCTGTTGAATTAATAAAACCTTTTACCAATGTATTTTCTAAAAACAACCTATAACTCTGCCACAAGTGCGGAAGCTACGCATTAAGCAAAGTATAAAAGCACCAATATTATAGAATAGGGATTCATAAATAATAAAGAGAATTCACATACACTTGGGGATTGAATCAACTACATTCAACCCTATTGGAGAGTTTAGCTACGCATGGTAGCCATACAGACCAATGAAGAAACTGTCACGCTTTTCTTCAATCCTAGCTCTGCCTTTGTCGTCTCTCTAATCTCCTTCCTAAACGCTACCTACTAACCGCTCCTGTGATCTTTACAAAAGGTCTTATTTATAGACTAAGGAAAGCTATCTTAAATCTGGAAGGAATCTATTTTGAAAACAGATCTAAAATTAAATCTGTGTTCCTGCGCTTCACCTGCGCTCAGCGCGTTTGAAGCGCATGATCTAGAGAGAAATCCTGATAGTTGCGCTTCACCTGCGCTCAGCGCAGGTGGAGCGTATTTCTCATTCCAGCTTTCCTTGATTTTCTCTCCTTTTAACTTGATCTCTTCCTGATCTTATCCTTGTTTGCTTGGCTTTCCTTGTTTCCCTCTTTTTGATCTGATTTTGTATTTATCTTGCCTTTGAATTTAAATTGAGAAGTTATCCGCAGAGAGAATGCCAGAGGGAGAGAGAGCGTGAGAGCGAGGGGGAATGGACCGTGGTGAGATCAAGAAGGACAAAAGAATTTCGATCGGGTTTGAAATTTCAACAAGACAAGAGGATGCTAGAGGAAACCGTGATGAATAATGGGAATGGGTGGAAGCAGCATAGGAGATTTTTTGGTAAGATTTATGATGATGTTGTGTCATATTTTTTCACCAATTTTCCAGAGAATTTTGGTATCGTAGATATGTGGAGAGTTTTCACAAAGTGGGGAGGAAAGGTTATTGATGTTTATATTCCAAATAAAAGGAGTAAGAATGGTGACCGCTTTGGTTTTGTTAGATTCATGGAGAATGAACATCATGAGTGTTTGGAGAGGAAATTGCAGCAGATTTGGATTGACACTTTTAAGCTCCGTGTTAATCTATCCCGTTTTACTAAGGTGAAGGGGAATAAAGAAGAGGGCACATAATTAGGCGTTGTTATGGAAGAGGGGGGGGGGGGGATCAAAGACAACATTATGGGAGAGGTATAGTTCAGGGACAAAGTTTTATGGACGTGGTTAGAGATAATACTACGAGGGTATGGAAGCCAAAAGCAACCAACAGCCTAAGAGTGCAGAAAAGTGGAATGGTATGGAATTCTCAATTTCAAATGAGGAGATGGAATGGTTACAAAGATGCTATATTGGTCAGGTAAGACAAGTTGATGAAGTATTCCTCTTACATGATAAGCTCCTATCCGAAGGTATTAATTCAATAAAAATTATACCAATGGGCGATGATCTAGTACTCATTCAACCACATTCTGAGGAGAACTTTGAGGAATTGACGAAGGAGTTACAAGACATGTTTTCAATTTGGTTCGAATCAATTCGTCCGTGGAGTCAAGATGAGTTTGCAATTCAAGGAGAGGGTTGGTGTTTTTTTTACTTCAAGAAACTAAAAGGGAGGTGATTGATGATAGGTTTTGTAATTCTATAACTGGTGGTGGAGATTTTGGGTAGGCTTTCAAACCATCTACTGGTATGTCAGGAGGGTTACTTTCTATTTGGAGGAGAGACAAATTTACTGTGCATGATATCTTTTTAGGTGAAAGTTTCATTGGTATGGCTGGTACGTGGAAAGAAAATAGTGTTTTTTGCTCTATTGTCAATATTTATGCTCCATGTGAGTTGAACAGGAAAAAGGAATTATGGAGTAGCTTAATTCAGCTCAAGGTAAGTCGTGGGGGTGATGTATGGTGCTTTGGTGGCGATTTCAATGCGGTGAGATCAGGTGGGGAAAGAAGGGGTGTATCTACTCATTGGAGAGATGATGATATGCAGGCTTTTGATGGTTTTATTCAAGAGGCTATCTTGGTTGATTTACCACTTCATGGGAGGAAATACACTTGGTATAAATCTGATGGGTCCTGTATGAGCAGATTAGACAGATTCTTGGTGTCAGGTGGCTGGTTATCTTACTGGCCTAATACTGTTCAGTGGGGGCTCGAGAGAGGTGTCTCTGATCATTGTGCTGTATTACTGAAAAATGAGGAGGTGAACTGGGGCCCTAAGCTTTTTAGGGTGCTTGACTGCTGGTGGAACGATGTAAGATTTGGTGATTTTGTCAAAAGTCAGTGGGGGGAGATAGATGTGACTGGAAGGGCAGCTTTTATCTTAAAAGAAAAACTCAAACAACTAAAAATCAAGCTAAGGACGTGGAACAAGGATACTTTTGGGGATTTGGATAGCAAAATTAATGAAGCCAGAGATATCGTCAATAAACTTGATCTTAAAAGTGAAGTGTCTAATCTTCAGGAGGATGAAGTTCTTCATAGGAAGCAATGGAGGGCACAAATGGTAGCTTATATGTCTTTGAAGGATAATCTCTTGTAAGAGAAATCGCGGTTATCGTGGCTGCGAGATGGGGATGGAAATACTAAATTCTTCCATTCTTGTATAAATTTGAGGAGGTTTAGGAATGAAATTCGATCCTTAAAGGTGGCTAATGAGAGGTTTTATGAGCCTTATGATATAAAAGAGGCGGTCACAAGTTTTTTTGAGAAACATTTTGAGGAAAGGTCTAGTAATAGACTTTTTCTTAATGACTCAATTTTTCAGACTCTACAGGATGATGAAGCTGCAGCTCTAATTTTGCCTTTTATTGAGGAAGAGGTGAAAAATGTAGTGTGGGATTGTGATGGGTCAAAAAGTCCTGGCCCTGATGGCTTCAATTTCAATTTCATTAAGGATTTTTGGGAGACAATTAAATCTGATTTTATGGCTTTCATTCATGAATTTCATGCATATGGGAAGCTAGTTAAGGGTTCTAACAGTTCTTTTGTTGTCCTGGTGCCTAAAATAGATAATCCCCAAAAGGTGGAAGAATATTGACCTATCTCTCTTATTGGGTGCATGTATAAGGTGTTGGCAAAGTTATAAGCAAATAGACTGAGGACAGTCATTGGATCAGTAATATCTGAGTGTCAATCTGCTTTTGTGAAGGGAAGATTAATTTTTGATGGTGTTGTGGTGGCAAATGAAATTTTAGAGGAAGCAAAGAGGAAAAAACAAGCATGTTTATTTTTAAAGGTAGACTTTGAGAAGGCATATGATTCAGTTAGCTGGGATTTTCTTCAGCTTGTGATGGAACGGATGGGATTCCCTTTTAAATGGAGGAGGTGGATAGCAGAATGTTTATCTACTACTCGGGTTTCAGTTCTTGTTAATGGTAGTCCCTCTACTAAATTTGGGGTTGGTTGGGGGTTGCGACAAGGAGATCATTTAACACCTTTTTATATTCCTACTTGTGGCAGAAGGTTTGAATTCTTTGATGACTAAGGCAGTTCAGTTGCAAGTTTTTAAAGGGTATTCTGCTGGTCGAGATGGTGTTCTGATTTCTCACTTACAATATGCGGATGATACTATTTTTGTGGGAGATGCCTCTTGGAATAACGTTTGGGCTATCAAATTTGTTTTACAACTGTTTGAGTTAGTAGCTGGGTTGAAAGTAAACTTTCACAAAAGTAAGCTTCTGGGAGTTAACATTGATTCAGAAATATTGGGTTCCATGGCTAATTTTTTGAATTGTAAAGTTGGCCAGTTTCCGTGCTCTTATTTGGGTTTGTTTATTGGTGCCAACCCCAATCGTTTGTCAACTTGGCAACCTGTTATTTCTAAGGTGGAAAAATGATTGACTAGGTGGAAAGGTAAACTCTTGTCCTTTGGCAGAAGACTTGTCCTGTTGAAATCTGTCTTAAATTCAATCCCGATCTATTTCCTTTCGTTCTTCAAGGCTCCCACAAGTATCATCTCTCAACTTGAGTCTCTATTTAAGAACTTCCTTTGGGGTGGGGATGATGAGTATAGGAAAATAGTTTGGGTCTCTTGGGATGATGTGTGTAAAGAAAAACATCATGGGGGGTTGGGTGTTAGAGACTTGAGATCTTTTAATTTAGCTTTATTAGGGAAGTGGAGGTGGCGTTTGTTAGTGGAGAGAGATTGTTTGTGGAATAAAGTGGTCACTTCTATTTATGGGGCAGTGACTTCTTTGAATAGGAGAGGTGGTCGTAGAGGAGTCTCTAGGTGGTGGTTTGACCTGTGGACTATTGAAGAGGGTGCAATGACTACATGTAATTGGTTCTCTAAGGAGTGTGTGAGAGTGGTGGAGAATGGTAGGAATACTTCTTTTGGAGGGATTCGTGGTGTACTACAATACCTTTCTGTGAGAGGTATAGTAGGTTGTTTTCTATCTCTAATAATAAAGAGATGTCTGTGGCAGATATGAGAGTATGTAGGGAGGGAGAAAGTGGGTGGAATTGGTGTTGGAGGAGGCAACTATTTCAGTGGGAGCAATCTCAATTATCACTTTTGTTGCTGGATTTAACATGTGTTCAGATGGGTGATACAAATGATGATTCTTGGAAGTGGTCAGCTAATCCAGGAGGATTTTATTCAGTCAAGTCAGCTTACTATGTAATTGCTAATGCCTCAATTTTTGCAGAAATCCCTCCTCATAAGTTCATATGGTGTAGGCTTGTCCCATCCAAGATTTCATGTTTTGCTTGGAGGGTGATGCTTGACAGAATTCCCACCAAAGTTAATCTTGTAAGGAGGAATTTGTTATCGTTTTCAGATTCTGGATGCGTGTGGTGTAATCAAGGTGTTGACACTACTTGCCATATATTTTTTGAGTGCTCGTTTGCATACCAAGTTTGGATGTTGTGTTTGGAATGGTGTGACCTCTTTTCTGCTCATCAAAATAATTTCATATCTCATTTTGAGCAGTTCTTAGGTCTTCCCAGTTGTGGTGCTAAAAAACAGTATAAGTGGTCAGTGATTTGGTTGGCTACATTATGGAGTATCTGGTTGACAAGAAATGAAGTTGTATTTGCTAATAAATTTACAGCTCCAAAGGATCTAGTTGAATTGATAAAATTACGCTCCTGGAAGTGGCTGAAAGCTAAAGATCATGGTTTTTGTTACCCTTTCCCATGTTGGTTAGGACAACCTGCTGCATGTCTTAATCTTTATTGAGTAGCCAACATTGGTGTCCTTGGTGGTTTTGTGTAGCAGCTTCTGAATGTGGTCTTTAATGGTTTTTGTTGCTACCTCTGTTCTACTTTATTTGTTGTGCGGTCAGGAAGAGGTTTTTTCGTCATCATACTCGACTACTGGATGGTGAGGTCTTGGAGTTTTGATTTTATGTCTGTTTTTTAGTGATTTTGTTTGGTTGATAGAGTTTATCTAGAGAGTCTGGTTTATCTTATGGCTTTGTTTGTTTGGATTACTTTTGGTATGGTTTTCTTGGTCATGGCTTGTAGGCTACTAAAAGAGGTAGGATGTCTTTCTATTTCTGTATTTTCTTGTACTGTATATGGGTTGGAGTACCCCTTTTACTCCATTTTAATATATTTCATTTTGCCTAGCAAAAAAAAAAATCCTTGTTTAAATGGCAGCTGATATCATCTTTATTTGTTCTCATTTAAACTTCAAATCTGCAGATCCTATCCTCAAATAATGCTATCTTCTTTCCTCATTCAAATCTTTCTCATAAATCTGCAAAATTAATAGATTTTCTATTAAAATAGCATCAAATTCAAATTCAAATCAAATAAACACAATTATTACTAAAAATAGATTATTTTGGGCATAAATTACTCTTTTAACCTTGATAAGTGCAGTGAAAAATACAAGAATATATCATATAATTTGCACTTTTCACTTAACCATGAAAATTCCCTATTTGTTCAGGTGCTACCAACTTCCCAAGGACATCTTCAGGCAATGTTTCAGGTACCTGTATATACGCATACATATATATATATATATATTAATTGTAAGCACAACAAAGAAAATCCCTTATTTGTTCTGATTTTAAATATAATCAAGAGTTCTAGTGGGTAGATCATCTTAAAAATATTACTAGTACTATATATATATATATGAATATTTGAACAATGGTGATAGCAATCTTGAGAGATTGAAAAAAGCTGTCAAATCCTCTACTGTCTATGATTCTACTTAATTATAAGTTTCATTCACATGTTGTTCTGTTGGAATAAATGAATAGAGCACAAACAAGAGGATTTTCCATTATACTGTTTGTTTGAATGAAAATGGAAAGGGTTTAGAAGGAGAGTGATTTTCATTACAAACTGGCCAGAGTTTTGCCTTTACTCTTTCTACGGATGCAACCCCCTTTTGAATCTCTTCAACCAGCTTCGCAACATGTCCATACATAGAAAAGTAACTACTAAACATGCAATGTAATGTATATTTCAGTCAGATTCATGATGGTAGACATTAATTTCAGAAAGAGGAAATGGTATTGATCTTATGATACTAATTAATAATCACTAAGGAGTAAGGAATTAAATTGCTTTAGATTGAATCTAATCGATCTCCCCTTTGGAAGCGTCGTCCCGCTCTCGAAGCGTTGTCCCGCTCCCTCACCGGGCTCGTCGCGCGCTTCACCGTCGCACACTGTCGCGTGTGCTCCACCTCGTCCCCATCTCCGGCCTTCTGCAACGCCACCACCAAGAGAGGTTCTCCTCCATAGTCGACTCCCAGTCCCATGTCTCTATCCATTATCCCTTTCTCCCCAAAATGCACAAACGGAACCTTAAAGGATGGGTCATGGGCGTCTGCGCGTGTAAAATTTTGAAAATCTAATTATTGCGGTTCCGAAAATGAACCGCGTTAATTGTTACTAGCAAGCGTTTTATCCCGGTTCAAATTCGGAACTGGGATAATTAAGTGTAGAATTTAAAGAAAAAATAAATAAATATATAAATTTAATTCTATTACTACGGTTAAAATTTGGAACCGCGGTAATATGTTTAATTCCTCCCTTTTACCACGGTTCCTTATTGTAACCGAGCTAATTTTAACGCAGTAGAATCCCATTTCTGGCATAGTGTTTTAAGAATATTTTTTATAAATAAAATTATTTATTTATGACATTATCACACAAAAGCAAAAAAACTTAAAAAACATTTTTAAATATTTTCAGTGTATTGTAGTTTTAAAATTTCAATTTTTAAAAATAAAAAGTAGTCACATTTTTAAAATTATTTTCAATAACTATTTGTTAAATATGTTTTTTAATTTTTTTTTAAAAATAGATTTTTTTTCATGAATTGTTATATGTTTTAAAACTATATAAATATGATATCTTTTCGGGTTGCAGTGTTTTTAATGGTTTTCATTTTTGAACCAAATGTCGTCATTTTAGCTTTTAGGTGAATTGATAGGTTTTGCTACGTTGCCACAAATTCCGTCTCTGGCACAAGTTATCTCTAATTGCGAAAGTTGAAGGCACAAGTTATCTCTCATTGCGAAAGTTGAAAATGTAAAAGTAAATCCAACATCTGATACAATTTAAAAAATGAAAGCTTGAACAGGGTCCAAAAACTGAGAAAGAAATAAAAATCAAATTAAATAGGAAGATACTTAAGTCAAGACGTATATATTATATATCGATCAATGTGACGGTGTTCCAACTTCAACGTAAAGAAATGGAGGTTGTATGCAATTTGACATGTATCAGTGCCAATATGTGGCTATATTAAGCAACTGATGAATAATGGATAAATTAAATTCTAGGAAAGTTCCACCCACCGTTGCATTGAATTTATCCTGCCAAGTCTAAAGAGAAAGGTTCATGAACTAATCCGTGTCTGCCTTTATTCCCTCTCGGATCCAATTAATTTAGTAGCTCTCATAATTTTGAATTTTTTTAATTATTAATGCAATTTTTAGCTAAAAAAATCTAAAGGCGTGACAGGAAAATTAATAATTGAGCGTAAGCTACTATATATAATATACATTAGTTCGCAGTTCTATCAATTTTTCTCTTATAAGTTATTCCTTACCTGAAATGGTTTCATATTTTTACGCGTCCTTGTAAGTATAATGGCGTCATTATTGTTTTAAGTGTGGAGAAAACTCTGTCTCACCCACACGGTGGAAGGATACACTCGGAATCTAATATAAGAGAAATTTTTTGTGTACTTTTTACAATTAGATTCATTAATTTACTATATTTCTATTCCGTCCCCATATAAAATATAAATCCAATCCAATCTATCTAATTTATGACAAATTTAATGAATTAGAGATAGATTAAGCCCTAATAGGTGATTAATTTGGCATTGAAGATATCTATTGATACAATTGACAATAATGAATTGACTTATTTACTATTCAACCCTAAATTAAATTAAAACTATAATCAACATATAAAAAAACCATTGGGCACGCATGCACATAGATCAATCGGTAAGAGGATGTTACAACTTAATCGGTAATCTCGATTATACAGCTGGGTAAAATGTTTGGATGGAGAGTTTTTCCGTCCATAGAGATAATTCTAAGAGAAATATCTCATGTAGAGGATACCTATAATCTTGAAAAAAAAATATAAAACCTTAATTAATTTTGCTTTCCCAGATCTGTGTCTTGAGTCCATAGCTCATTTTTGCGCACCAGCTCTTGACATCGAGTAAGAGGTTGTTTGTTTAAAATTCTTGATGGTGCAGAATTAATTTCATATAATTGGTTTTAAATCACTTCCATACAACGTGTTTAATAAATCGTGTATCATTCATTTTCAATCAATATAATTTCTAGAATTAACTCCAAGGGGTTGATCAAGTGGAGCAAGACGAAGTCTCGTATCTGACATGTCACAGATTCGAACCCCTACATGTCCTCTTGGGGTGAGGTAATTAAATTTAAGTATTGTTGGAAATAGACCCACACACTAGAATACACACCTTAGAGGAAGATAAAACTGAGAGAAAAGTATTTCTGTGTTTATTGATAATGCAAGACACATTACAATTTGATAACAACATCTCTTTTATACAAAAATCTCTCATTAACAGTAACTAACGGATCTTAATAGATCCCAACCATTGATCTGAAATACATCCCAACACTCTCCTTTAATTCAAATTAGCCAAGAACACCATGCCTAGTTTATCACGAAGTTCCCTGAATCTGTCAGTCTTCACAACTTTTGTCAAGATGTCTGCAATTTGATTTTCAGACTTGCAATACTCTAATTCTAGCTTCTCCTTGCTCACTTGATCTCTTAGAAAGTGAAATCTGGTCTCTATGTGTTTACTTCTACCATGTGCCACTGGATGTTTAGCCAAATTGATTCCTGACTTATTATCAATCAGCAACTTCATAGGTTTTTCTTCTCTCAAATGCAATTCTTCAAGCAATGTCTTCAACCATATAGCCTGACAGGCTCCCAATGAAGCTGCTATGTATTCTGCTTCACAAGATGAAAGAGCCACTACACTTTGTTTCTTGGAGCACCACGAAATTGGAGCATTACAGAATACAAACACACGTCCAGCTGTGCTTTTCCTGTCATCTTTATCACCACACCAATCTGAATCAGAGTATCCAATTAAATATGCTTCAGAACACTTCAACTTGTTAGGGAACAACACACCATAATCCAATGTCCCTTTTATATATCTTAAGATCCGCTTGGCAGCCATCAGATGAGGTGTTCTGGGTTTGTCCATATATCTACTTATTAATCCAACCCCAAAGGCTATATCTGGTCTGCTACTGCATAGGAATCTAAGAGATCCAACTATCTGCTTATATAGGGTGGCATCAACAGGTCTTTCATCACCTTCTCTTTCAAGTTTGCTTCATACTTCAACTGGTGTTGACACTGAGTTGCTGTTCAACATCTTAAATCTCCTCAATATATCGGTTGCATATTTCCTTTGGTGCAGAAAAACTCCACCTTTAGTTTGGCTAAACTCTAACCCCAGAAAATAGGTCAGTTTTCCAAGATCAGACATCTCAAATTCAAGCATCATTGTTTGCTTGAATTCAGCCATCTCCTTTTCATCGTTTCCAGTCACCAGTAAGTCATCAACATAGAGGCATACAATCAATAGGTTATGAGCAGATACTGACCTTACATAAACCCCATGTTCAGTGATACATTTAGTAAAGCTTTGTTGAAGCAGAAAGTTGTCAATCTTCTTATTCCAGGCACGTGGTGCCTGCTTCAATCCATAGAGAGCCTTCCTTAACCTGTACACCTTCTCTTCATGTCCAGCTATCTCAAAGCCAGGTGGCTGACATACATAGACTTCTTCATCAAGAGGACCATTAAGAAAAGCTGATTTTACATCCAGTTGGTACATAGACCAGCCTTCGTAGCTTGCTACTCCAACTACTAGCCTTATAGTTTCAATTCTGGCCACTGGTGCAAATACATCACTGTAGTCCAATCCTGCCCTTTGCAGAAAACCCTTTGCAACTAGTCTAGCCTTGTATTTTTCAATTTCACCATTAGGCTTCTCCTTCACTTTGTAGACCCACTTCACATCAATAGGTCTTTTTGATGAGGAAGAGAGACCAACTCTGATGAGAACAAGGAGAGACAACAAAGCTTTAAAACAAGTGTTGGCAACTCTAATAAAATAGAACCAAGTCTTGAAAAATCAAAGCACAACTTGTCAATTGTCTTATGATTGAAGAGGAGGATGCATGGCCTTAATGGAAGAGCAATTTGTCATAAATTCAATTCAAGAAGGGAGTGTTAACCTTGCTGAATGGGGCAGCAATATTACATGGTTTATTGGCTGACTTGTATGCAAATAAAATTGAAATGTGGCTATTACATTTTAGTTTAAATAGGGGCGGCCATATTTTTGCAAAATAGTGGCCTGATTGCTTTTAATTTTTGGGTAGTTTCACTTAGACAATTATTGGTTTTTAAGTTGGTTTTTATTAGGAGTTTTACCTTGTATTATTTCTCAATGTCTAGAAGCTATATTAGCGCCCAGCCAAGGCAACAAGGGGACAAATTATCATTTAGTGAAAAACTCAGTTTTGAGAAGTGATTTCTCTTTGGGTTCTTGTAATCCAGAATTTGAGATTTATCAAAGGATTTCCACCCCTTTGTTTTTTTAATCTCTGGGACATATCTTCCATCCTTGGGAGTGTGGCGTCCATCTTATTTTCTATTCCATTTTCTGTCTTTTCCACAATCCTAATTCTGTTCCTATTTGTTCTAATATTAGCGCTAATTTTGTTCTTAAAATTCTGCATCTGTGGTGTACGATTGAACGTTGAATTCCTTTTAAAATTCTGCATCGTTTGGGTCCCATAGTTTGTTGAATTATCATCACCAAAACTGCCCAATTGAGTCTTCCAATTTACACGTAGATTTTGGTTTATAATTCTGCATCCTTGTTCCAAATTAATTGACTCGTTGGTTTGTTCCAATTTATATCAATTTGCATGCTGAATTTGAACAAGGTTCTACACCAATTTTAATTCAATCAAATTAGACGCTGAGTTGTCAAATTCTTCCTCAAATTTGCTCACTTTCTCATGCGCAGAATACATATAGAATCTGCACGTTAATAATTCAATTTATTTGAAGCTGATTGCACCTTGGGTCCCATCTTGCAAGTTGAGTTTTGTTAATTGCTAATCCTATTTTTCTGTTTCGTCTTCTTGATCAATTCTGGATTTCATAGGTGCACATAATTCTTTTTTTTTCTCTGGTCTAAATTTTCCAAGGCAACAAGTATAATTCCTAGGGTCCTAATTCAGAATCCTAAACCACCCCACAGGATTCATATCAAACTCCAACGTTTGATTTTTCTCAATAGCATTTAACTCTTCTTTCATAGCTCTAACACACTATGGTTCTTTAATTGCTTGCTCAAAACTCACTGGTTCAGTTTCAGCAAGCAAGGCCATGTGGACAAGTCCCCTTCAGCAGTGATTGTGTTATCAGGAAAAATCTCGTAATCATTGAGTCTTTGTGGTAACTGTATGGTCCTTTGAGGTCTGCTGGTTTGACTTTCTGTTGCATTAGTACCCTTACTACTTTGCTCTCCTTCAAAATTGAACCATACCTTGCTTCTGCCACTGTTAGAATTAGAATTCCAGTCCCAACTTCTACTATCATCAAACACTACATCACTACTGAATGCAACCTTCCTTGTGTCCGGATCAAACAACCTATAGGCACCTGTTGGATGATACCCGAGCATTATCATTGGTTCAGCTTTATCATCAAGCTTTTTCCTTTTCTCATCAGGGATACGTTTGAAGCATAAAGATCCAAACACTCTAAAATGACCAACACTAGGCTTCCTACCTGTCCAAGCCTCTTTAGGTGTGATGCCTTTCAACCTTTTTTGTTGGAGACCTATTAAGTATGTAGACAGCTGTTGTTATAGCCTCTCCCCACAAATAATTTGGTAATCCCATGCTTCTGAGCATACTTCTAGTCATGTCAAGTATGGTTCTGTTTCTTCTTTCTGTTGTTCCATTGAGTTGAGGAGTGTATGGAGGGGTAACCTCATGAACTATCCCTTCCTTCTCACAGTAGGCTTCAAACTTATGTGAAGTATACTCTCCACCCCCATCTATTCTAAGAATTTGGATAGGCTTTCCACATTGCTTTTCAACCATCACTTTGAATCTTTTAAACACATCAAACACTGCACTCTTCCTTTTGAGAAGAAAAACCCATATCTTCCTAGTGTAATCATCTATAAAAGACACAAAATAGTGGTTACCTCCATGAGAATCTACTTCAAATGGGCCACATACATTAGAGTATACAGTTTCTAGTGCTGCCACTGACTTTGTTGGAATCTGATTTTTGAATGATTTTCTAGGCTATTTTGACATATAACATCCCTCACATAATTGGTCAGGCTGCTATATTTTAGGTAAACCAGAGATCATCACCTTGTCACTTAACTTATTTAGGCTACCAAAGTTCAAGTGTCCAAACCTTTTATGCCATAACCAACTATCACTCTCTGTTGTTGCTGCCATGCAATGTTGGTATTTGCTCACATGAATTCCAATCTTGAATGTTCTATTTTTTGAAATAGGAGCCTTCAAGGTCAGTCTTCCTTTCTTGTAAAAAATCCTCATCTTGTTTTGCTCCATTGTCATAGTATATCCCTTTTCCAACAGCTGTCCAAGACTAAGTAAATTGTTTTTCATGGTTGGAACATAAAGAACATTAGATATAAGAGGACTCCCCATCATTTCTTTGAATCTTAACTCTGCCCATTCCTTTTGCTTCTATCGTTGTGTCATCAGCAAACTTGACTTTACTCTTCACATTTTCATTCAAATCCACAAGCCATTCTCTCCTGCCTGTCATATGATTGGAACACCTAGTGTCAAGGTACTAGCAGTCATTTTCATTGCAATTGTTCTCTGATGCAGTGGTCACCATTAGAATATCATGATCAGAATCTGAATCTTCCTCATGGACTAACTGAGCTTCATCATCCCTCACGAGTCCACTTCCTCCTCTTCTTCCACCTTTGCATTCATAAGCAAAATGTCCCCATTTATTGCAAGCATAGCACTGTACATTTTTCTTGTTAAATTTCTTTCTTCCACCTTTATTTCTTGGACCATTTCTTTTGACATTTGGTTCATCTGACCTTTGTTCAACACCTTCTTAACCAGATCCACGATTCCAAATGCTTCTACCTTTACCATTATTCCACTTCCCTTTGTTCTTCTTGTTTTTACCACCATCACCATCATTATTTCGGCTTGTTTGTACCTGTAAGGCCTGTTCAGAGACATTTTCAACATTTCTCTCATTAATTCTCAGCTCATGCGCCTCTAGTGAGCCCTGTAACTCTTCCACCTTCATTTCTTCCAGGTTCTTGGATTCCTCAATTGCCACAACTATGTGGTTAAATCGAGAGGTTAAGGTACGTAACACCTTTTCCACTATCATTTGGTCTGTTAACTTTTCTCCATAGATCTTCATTGCATTCGTAAGAGTCTGCACACGTGTAAAGTATTCAACTATGCTTTCTTGTTCATTCATTTGAAGTAACTCGTATTGCCTACGCAGAGTTTGGAGTCTAATCTTCTTGAGCTTGTCATCATCAGTATGAGATTTATCCAAGATGTCCCATGGATGTAGCAATCTTTTCAAAATGTGTTGAATCAACACATTGATGTAGCAGAAACATGGCTTTGCAGTCCTTCTTCTTGGCTTCTTTATGTGTTGTCCTTTGTGCTTCAGTAGGATTCTCACTCAATTCTGGATACCCACTCTTCACAATGTCAAGAACGTCTTGGAAATCCATAAGGGCTTGCATCTTGACACACCACGTATCCCAATTCTTTCCATCAAGAACCGATAAATTTCCAAGAAAATTCCCATTTGATCCAGCCATTTAACCACACGTTCAATTAAATCCAACACCAAAGGAAAACTACTACACTTGATCTCCAGGCCTGCGAATCGTCAAAGCTCATGATACCACTGTTGGAAACAGACCCACACACTAGAATACACACACCTTATAGGAAGATAAAACTGAGAGAAAAGTATTTCTGTGTTTATTGATAATGCAAGACACATTACAATTTGATAACAATTTTTATACAAAATTCTCTCATTAATTAACAGTAACTAACTAACTATCTTCAACTAACTGATCTTAATAGATCCCAACCATTGATCTGAAATACATCCCAACAAGTACCTTTGTAAGTGTTTTTTGAGCCCAAAAGTCTTCCCTCTACCTTAGATTGGCTCACTCTAAATTTTTGTAAAAAAAAATCTAGAATTATTCTACAACCAAACATTAAAAATAACAACAAGCGGAAAATATCCAGGCCGCTCAAAGCAATTACACCAATATATTCAGAGCAAAGATAGTAAATCCAATAGAAATCTTTATTAGTAACATAAGAGAAAATTACTCAAAAGATGTAAACATAACTAGTGGATTGCATAATTTTATACGCTGTTAGATTAAATTTAAAATATTTTTTAATAAACATTAGATCAAATCTCCATTTTCTTACAATACTTATTTAACTATTACTTTTTCAGTACTTCATAATCTATTCTTAATAACGGATCTTATATTTACTAGGAGTTTGGTATTGAATGGATTTGCACACCTTAGAAACCAATCGTTTATTAATGAAGGATGATATTAATTTGCTTTATTTGCTACCTGATGAAACTGATCATGAGTAACAAAAACATGCGAGCAAAAGGATTCAAATGTTACCCATTTGGGATACTGATTTGTGAATGAAAAGGGGAAAAATACCAACCAAATGTAAATAAATAAGTAATCAATTGCCCAATATTCTTTTCCCCGTGCACAGCCAGAAAATATATCTATCTAGATATCAAAAGCAAAACATGCAATTCATTCCCTGTTCTTTATACTGAATGAGTGTCGTACATGTATAATTGTATTTCTCTTCTATCCAATTTCAAATGTGAAAAAGGAGAAGGCAATAAAATCAAGAACATGAGAGAAATTAAGGTTAACAATGGCAGAAGGATGAGTCATAGTTGAAAAAACTGAAGAAAAAAAAGAAGAACAAGATGTCTCCATCAAATGTGCAAAATGGCGTCGTTTCAAATCCCTCTAAAGTAACAATCTTCAAATGGAAGCACTACTATTATCATTGTCGTTATTGTTGAGTTCATGGTGCAGAGCCTCTTCAAGCCAAAACCAGGACTCTTCCATCAACTGTGGGCTCAATCTGAACATCAAAACGCAAAATTCCATCTGAGTGAGGGCCCCATCACCGTCAAGATCTCCTTCCCTCATCATGCTCACAAGCTCATCCTCCTTCAAATCCTGCAAACCCATCAGAGCAGAGTTCCTCCTCAAGCTCTCCAATGTGATCACTCCTTTGTCCTTGTCCATCAGCAACTGAAACCCATTACACAGTTCCTTTATCAAACCTTCACCGCCTAACTTATTGGCAATCACGGGAAGTAAATCCTCAAAACCAACTCCTTTTCCAATCCCAGCCATTCCTTGATGTCAGAGAGAAGATTAAAAAAAAAATTGAATATGGAAGATTGTGAGTTGTGAGTTTTCTTTGGTGAACCCCGTGTTGAAGTGTTTAGTTTATATAGAGATAGATGATGACATGACGGAGTGGGGGTTCAAGGAAAGAGACTTAATGAACCCTCATCAGATGACAGCCAAGGAACAGAGAAATATTAGCTGAATATGGCTTTGATTCTGCAGAACAAAACAGACCGCAATTGCTTCCTTGCTTCCTAGAAATTTGTCAGGGGGCATTTCTGTCAATTTACATGGTTTATCAATTCGGCTTTGACCATGTTTCCCTTCCCAGCACACTGCTTATACGCTGTTAAGTTATTCACACACATATTCTATGCAGCCACAGAAAATATAAATAAATTAAAGATTTATATGAATAATCATTCAGAGGTTTAATTAAGTTGATATACCTTTGAAGTGATGCTAGCTAGTAGGAAGATTAAAATAACATTATGAGAATTTAGCTGGATTGTTGTTAGATTTATTAAAAAAATGATAATTATATAAAACAATTGTTAGATCGAATAAAGTGACGTTATTATGTGACGAATTTCGCGTTCGATTTTCACTAAACATACTTTTAAAGATGAGTGAAGAATGTGACTACGTGTTGAATATGATTGTCCATGATAATAGGGAATACCTATAGTAAAAAAAAGTAATATTCAGTTACTTATTCAAAGTTAATAAACACGAGAAATTATTTTGTCTAAAATTCTCAGGATAAAACTCCCAATGAGTGGAAAAAAGTACATATCTCATTCTATTCCGAAGGGTTATGAAAAAACTTAATTTAACTGAGTTCGAAATGGGGGTGGGATTCTTTCTAAAATGTAAATATAGGCAGCTCAAGTAGAATTTTCTTCCATAAAAACCCTAGTCATGAAAAAAAAGAGGTAAATTTTGAAAAATACATATATCTCTCTATTTGAGTGCTCATTTTTTTAGAATCGAATACTATTCATTTTTTCTATTCTTCTACTAAAAAGTCATGTGTCAATTTTTATATTTTTTTTACTATTTTTAGTGTATTTTTCTCACACCTCTCTTATAAAGATTTTTTAATCTTCCCTTGAATCTCCCAATATTTTCAAAAATTGATTTTGAAATAAAAATAAATATGATTTTAATTGGTATTCTTTTTCTTATTCAAATTCTTATCATTATTATTTAATAATATATAATTTTAAATTAATAATGAATAAATTATGATAACAAATTAAATAATTGCTTTTAAAAATTGAATATTATATAATTGGTCAGTATCTCACAATTTAATAATATGATAATTTAAAATTATATAAAATATTTTTGGTTGAATAATATGATTAAAATAATTGATTTTTATGAATTAATAATTTAAAGAAAACTCTCAAATACATATAGATCCTGACTCATATATATATATATATGAGGAGGGTTATAATTACACCAATTTAAGTTACACCAAGTATTACACCGCTAATAACTACAAATCGAATATGTTTTTAGTAATCCAACCGTTGAATTATGTTTGTTCATCATCATGATTATATGTGCCAAATTTCGTAAAATTTTAACACTAATAACTTGATAATCAAATAGTTAGATTTTTCAAATGTTTCAAATATATATATATATATATATATATATATGAGGAGGGTTATATATATATATTAACTTAAAATAAATTTCTAATTCAAATTTGTTATATTATAATATCTACATATAAATTTAAAAATATTTTTCTGATACATTTGCACGAGATAATAAAATATTAGTCATTTCTAGTTTTGAACTCAACTCTGATTTTTTTTTTTGGTACTTGACCAGGGTATCCACCGCCGACAGGAGCTGCATGCCCAAGGCGGGATTCGAACCCCCAACCTTGGTTAAGCTTGGATCAACCCCTCCGCTGAACCAATCCCCAGGGTTAACTCAACTCTGATTTGATAATATATTATATTAATATTAAATTATAAACTTAAATTTATATATTTCTATTAGTAATATATAGTGTAATTTTTAAGTTTTTAATTTTTCAATATATATATTTATATATTATTTAAAATAAAAAGCTTAATTGCACTTTGGTAACCTTATTATAGTTTATCTGCAATTTTGGTCCCCTTAATTTTTTTTTCACAATTTTGATTCCCTTAAAATTTATTTTGTGATTTGGTTCTCCGAAATTTGTTATACTCCCCCGTTTTTTAAGCCAATTGAGTATTGAGGTCTTTCATCTTTTTGAAAGTATTGCGTTTTGCTCACGAGATAAATTGTTTATAAAATAATTGAAAATCTTATGATTCAATTAGCTTCAAAGAAGAAATAATACAATAAACTTCAGGGCACCAAAATCGAAAAATAAATTTTAGGCGGAACAAAATCACAAATATAATATAATGTAGTAGAGGGATCACTGGGAGTGAGATGGTAGCTCATCCTAACTTGTCATCTTCTTATCAAAAGCACTTCCAGCAACATGCTTGATTCTAACTAGTGTTTGGCATCTCTCGTTTCGATTGTGTGCCTACCCTCGGATTCAACTCAAACCACATCAACGTCGTCGACGATAGATGAAATTTGTGTGGTAGTGCTCTCTGGCTTGTAATTAACATGAGAGGGAAAAAAAATAAGGAAAGAAAAAATTAGAGGAGAAAAAAAAAATCCTTTAAAAATAGAATCCCACCGCTATAGCTATAAATTTAACCCAGGTTATGTTTGTGGTGGTTAGGTGGAAAGCGAATTAGGATTTAGGAGGAGAAGTCATGGGAAAGAGGCCACTGTGGAAACGAGTTCGGATAAGCCGGATCATGAGTGCGTGGGCCCCTGTGCTCGTTGCCATGTCTGTGTGAAGGCTCGTTTACCATTTTTGTGATATAATTGACTTTCAGCAATTGAGACCAAGGATATAAATAATTGACAAAGGGAGACCAAAAGATTAGGTCAAATGTATTAACACATGATCATATCGCAATTCACAAGGAACCCAAGGTCCAGCCTAAAGGAATTTGTCACGCATGCAGTTTGGTTCGGTGGACCATTTGTTTTAAATATTGGAAACAACGATTAGTTTTTCCTTTCGTTACTTTTTGAAAGAATAAAAAAACATGATGGTATTTTAACTATTCTGCCTTATCTATGTTACTTATGTCTCCCTTCTTTACTCCAATACTATTTATAAGATAATTTAAATCTTACTCCCTCTTTTATATAAAAATTAAGAAATACAATAATTATGCCTCTTTATATAATTATTTTATATATATATTATTTCTCTTTCTCTCATTAATACATTAATTAGTAATATTTCTCTTTAATTTTTCAATGAAATGAATTTCCCCCAACATTTTTAATAATCTACCATAAAACTTTTCATTTCAATCTGAAAAATTCTGAAGAATACAACCAATTTTTTTTTATGAAATCTGAAAGTTTCAATTTGAAAGATTATGCTTCCCAACCATTTTTTTTAAAGAACGTGGAAAGTTTCGATTTGCTTATATATAGATTTCCCACCTGCCAAAAGAAAAGAAAGCGTATTTTAGGGCATTTGGATGCACTTTTATAAAAGAACTTTTAGTTAGATGAAGAAAAATAGAATGAACCAAAGAGATCAAAAAAATTTATCTTCTCCATAAGTTGAAATTAGTCTTTGTAGTCACCTTCTCTAAAAGCTCTCTCATTTAACTTATCCATAAGTAATCAATTTTAACTTATGGAAAAGTTAAATTCATTTGAACTCTTTGATTGTTTCTATTTTTTCTTTCGAGAAGTCCTTCGATCTTTGTAGTTTCCACACAGGTACGTTAATTCTAGTAAGCTTTCCTTTTCTAATTCTAGTCATTTAGCTTGAATTTATATTCTACTTGGGTATTAGTGTCCCTTCTGATTATGCGTTTGCTTATATTCTGATTGTTTGACCTCAAAATTCATAAAAAAATTGGAAACATAAAAAATATATTTATTAAAACTTGAAACTTTTAAAACATTTAGGGCCCGTTTGGTGCACATGATAGGATAAGATAAGAGAGTTGGATAATGACATGATAGGATAAAAGCATGATAAGCTCTTATCCTATCCTATGTTTGATGTACACCAGGATAATTAAGAAGACAAATATGATTATTTTATCCTATCCTACGTTTGAGATGGACAGATTATGGTAGGATAAGATATAAAGAATATTAAAATGACAAAATTACCCTTATTACAATTTAATTTTTTTTTATTAAAAATATTTAAATTTTTTTACAAAAAAATAAAATTGTAAAAAATATTAAAATTATATCAAATTACCACAAAATTCATTATTACAGAGAGAAGGGAGGAGAGAGGGGAAAGAGATAGAGGAAAGAGATGAGGAGAGAGAGAGGGAGGAAGGGGAGAGTTCTAGTCCGGGGTCGAGAGCGAAATTGTGCTTGCGGCCCGCACTCGAGCGCTGAGGAGGCGCCAGCCTTTGAGCGCTGCGAGCTCTCCCCTCTTTCTTCTTGCCCCCTTCTCGCGCTCTTGCATCTGCCTCCCCCTGCTGCTCCCTTCTCGTCTCCGGCGCTCCTTCCCCTCTCTCGCTCTCGCTTTCTGCTCGCTTCCCGCTCTCTCGCGGTCCTCCCCGCGGTTGCTCTCCGCCGTCGGGGCGCGAGAGGAGAGAGGAGAGAGGAGAGAGGGAGGAGAGAGAAAGAGGGGGAGAGAGGAGAGAGAAGGAGGAGAGAGAAAGAGACAGTAGAGAGAGGAGAGAGAAAGAGAGGATAAATGAGGAAGAAATTTTTTTTAACTTATCTTATGCTATCCTATCACTCCCTAACCCAGCCCCCCTCAAGATAAGAATTACACTAGAAGGATAGGATAAGATAAGCAACAGGATAACATTATCATATCATATTGGTGCAACAAACACATGATAATTGACAGGATAGGATAAAATTATCCTATCCCGTCGCTTATCCTGTGCACCAAACGGGCCCTTATGATATATTGCTTTATAATAAATATTTAAAAAAATATCAGATTAGGAAATTAAGGGGTATAATTGGAAGACGAATGCTACCAACACACTTTTGTCAACTCCATTTAATTGGTTAAAATTCACATGAGAGTGTGGCAAAGAGTGTGTTGCTAGCACTTTTCTAATTCGAAAAGTAGAATTTATTATTGCCTTTATATCTGAAAATGACACTTATTTAGAAACAAATTTGAGAACCTAAAATGACAGTTAAAAAGAAACGGAGGGAGTACATATTAAGAAAAATAATTAATGCATTGAAAAAATATCTATAAAATTAAAAGTTTACCCTTATTTAAAATTAAATTTCACTATCATGCTAATTGTGTCAATTTAAAAATTATAATGGTCAACAAGGGAAATATGTGAAAAAATATTAAATGCGTCTAAATTTGTGTACTTTGTCTTATACCATAGAAAAAATTTCAAATGTTGTCTTATAAATAAGATTGGAGGGAGTAATATAGTTTTAATAATTAATAAAGGCATTAAATATTTTTTTAGTCACTTGAAATATAATCAAATTTAATTTTGGTCCCTTTTTTATTTTTGACCATCTATCTTTTAAAATCACATGTTTTAATTTTTTTTGGTTATCATATGTTTTAATTTAGTCCTTTTATTAACTATATTTTTTTAGGATATAAAAACTTATATGAAGAAATATATATTCGTTAATATTTAAATTATAGGATATAAAAACTTATTGTTGGACAAGTGGCCTCACTAACTTAAGAGGGGGGGGTGAATTAAGTTATTCGTGACTATCTATTATTAATGAATTATCTTTCCCTAATTATACTTAAAAAGTTCTTTTCAAAGATGAAGAATGAATGTTAATGCTTAATATAACGAAATTGTAAACGCAATGAGTAAGGTAGAGTTAAGGGAAGAGAGATTGCAAACACGATTTATACTGGTTCGGCCAATCCACTTGCCTACGTCCAGTCTCCAAGTACACACTTGAGTTTTCCACTATTTGTAAAGATCCTTTTACAAAGTGATGAATCCTCCAACACCTTGGAACCCTTCCTTGTGTTGAGAACCACCCACATACAAGAGAGGCACCCTCTCTTCAATTACACAGTGATAGAATTGAATTGGTACAAGTTAACTCTCTTTTTAGAGTAGAAATTACAATTTGAAGAACCTATAAGAGATCTTAATGATTTGCAAGTATTTGGCACAAGATGAATCAAAGAGATTTCAAAATATAGTTAATTCACATGAGGAAATCTGCTTGAATTTCGAAATTGAGACAGATATATATAAGGATGAAGATGAAACAATGTAATCCTTGATTAAAAAAGTCATGTCTCTTCAAGAATTTCAAAAACAGAACACTGGTAATCGATTACAGGTTTTGGTAATCGATTACACAGTTCAGTTTTGCGAACCGTTGTGCCTGAAATATCAAATTTGAATTTCCTGCACTCTGGTAATCGATTACAGGTTTTGGTAATCAATTACACAGATCAAAATTTTTGAAAATTACGATCTGGAACATGTGGTAATCGATTACACATGTTGGTAATCGATTACCAGTTCAAAATTTTTGATCTTTGAACTGATTTTTACTTTATAAAAATATTTTCTTTAATTTCTTTTTCAGTGCCAAGTTATTGTAATTGTTAAGAACTCTTTTGACATTTGTCTAATCAATTAAGCTTTAAACTAATAACCTTGATTGCTTAACTTGACTTGACCTTGACTTGAATTTTGTTCTTCTTGACTTGACCTGAATTTGTTCTATGCTTTGAACTTGTTAATCTTCCTCTTTTCTTTCATTCTCATTTGGCATCATCAAAACCTACAAACCATCATCTACAATCTCCCCCTTTTTGATGATGACAACCATCACTTAAGGGAAGAATGAAAACAAGACTTTTTGCAAGATAGTAGCGATCACTCCCCCTTATTCTCCCCCTTTATGTTTGTCTTTTTAGAGTTCTTGAATTTCTTGGGAAGAAATTGAACAATTGTATTGCATTTTAAAAAAACTTGTCAAAGAAAGAATTTTGCAAATGTATCGAAAACTTGTTAAAGAATTTTGCATTCTAAAATGTCATATTTTTCCCAAATCTCTCCCCCTTTGGCATCATCAAAAATAATATTAGGCATCCAAGAATAGTGAGGAATAAAAGGCTAAAGAACTATCAACATGTACTAATCAGACTATATAACATAGTAGCAAACTAAAAATATCCAATGCAACTAAAGTGAACGAAAGTAGCCAAACCAAAGTGGCGAAAGACCAAACATAAGAAGTAAAAAATCAGTGCCAAAATACACGGCGGGTCAAACAAAATGAGAACGAAATCTATGGTGCAGCATCACCACCGGAACCACCTTCTATTCTGGTAAGGTGAGACTCCAAAGCGTCAAAACGCTCGTCAACATGCAGCCTGAAGGTGTGAATCTCATCCAAAATGTCAGAGAGAATAGTAGAAGAAGCATCCCGAGGTGGTGGAGAGGGAGTACGATCATCAGCATGTATGGCATCCCGTTTTCTGACCCATTCACCATCAAGAGTCTTTTGATAGCCAAAAGAGTAAATGGCATTAGCACCAATAGCGTTCGACCTCTTGATAGGGAGCATGTTCTCATTGGTGAATGGAACATGGAAATGAGTCAGAATCTGAGTGACCAAGTAGGCATAGGGAAGATGGGCAACAACACCCCGGGCTTTGGTCATGTGGTGACGAATTAGATTAGCCCAGTTGATAGGTCGTCCCGTTAGTAGTGCCCATATTAGTATTAGGTCTTCCTTTGTGGCTTGGGCCAAGTTGGTAGGACGAGGCAGCAGGATGCGAACAATGATGTAATGCATGATTCGACAATCAAATTTGAATGAGCCAGCAAGTAAACGATTTTGTTCTAAATCAGCATGTTCATGGCTAATCATCCTACGGGCTGCTTCAATATTAAAATCTAAATCCCATTCTTCTATCATGGAACCTTCAAAGTTGGCACCATCACTGCTTAGTTTGGTTAAGGTATAAAACAAGGATTGATCAATTACAATAGGAATGCGTTTCACTTCAGTATGAATTACTCCATCCCTAATTTGCAAGTTACTATAAAACATTCTAACTAAGTCAGGATAAATTGGGGTTTTTATGGACATGAAATCTAACAATCCACAAGCCCTAAATCTTTCATAACAGGCAAAATTCTCATCATCAAAAAAATCTCTTTCAAGGTGCTTAGGGTCTATGAGCTTTCTAGTTGAGAAGGATGTGATATACCTAAGATGTTGCCTGTTGGAAGAAAACAGAGTGGGTTGAGGAATGCTTGCGGCCGCCGGAGGGTCGTCGGAGGTGTTCCGGCGCGGCGTTTGAGAGGTGGAGCGGCGTTGGCGTTTGGACGAATCAGCCATTTCGAAAATCCAATCGGTGCAAAGTGTAGAGGAGGAAAAGAGGAAGAGAATGCAACAAACGGGACGTGATTTCGTGAAGAAACGAGAGAGATATGGGGATTTGAAGAAAAGGGAAGCTTAGGGTTTGTCGTGCAGTTGAGAGAGAAAGAGCCGTGAAGAGAGAGAAAAGAAACGTGAGTTTTTATAGAAATTTCCGTCTTGTAATCGATTTTCGTTAATGGTAATCGATTACCACGTTTCCAGGAAGAGAGAAATTGCCTAGGTAATCGATTACGGGTATATTGTAATCGATTACAAAATAAAAACTCTCTGGTAATCGATTACTCCTAAGTGGTAATCGATTACACGGATAAAAACTCTCTGGTAATCGACTACGGGTATATTGTAATCGATTACACAGTGGCTAGATTTCACATTTTGAATTTTTAAACCCTTGTTATTTATATAAATTTTCTACAAATCTATGTTGGAAACATCTATAACACCTAATTCTCTCCTAATTGTAAAGAAATTATCCTTAGGTAACGGCTTGGTAAAAATATCTGCAAGTTGTTGTTTAGACTCTATAAATTCTAGAACACAGTCTCCTTTTTTAACATGATCTCTAAGGAAATGATGTCTAATCTCAATATGCTTGGTTCAAGAGTGTAGTACAGGGTTCTTGGATAAATTGATAGCACTTGTATTATCACAACGAATTGGGATATGATCTATAGTTAACCCATAGTCTGATAATTGTTGTTTCATCCAAAGAATTTGAGCACAACAACTACCAGCAGCAATATACTCTGCTTCCGCAGTGGATCATGCAACACTGTTTTGCTTTTTACTATGCCATGATACTAATGCAGATCCTATAAAATGACAAGTACCACTAGTACTTTTTCTATCAGTTTTGCATCCCGTGCTTTTTACTATGCCATGATACTAATGCAGATCCTATAAAATGACAAGTACCACTAGTACTTTTTCTATCAGTTTTGCATCCCGCAAAATCCGAGTCAGAATATCCTACTAGACTAAAAGGCATATGTTTAGGATACCATAAACCTAAGTTAACAGTTCCTAACAGATATCTCATAATTCTTTTTACAACACTCAAATGGGATTCTTTAGGGTTAGATTGATATCTAGCACACAAGCATACACTAAACATTATATCAGGTCTACTTGCAGATAAATAAAGAAGGGATCCAATCATACCTCGATATTGCTTTATATCTACTGACTTCCCATCTTCGTCTTTATCCAAGTAGCAAGCAGTACTCATAGGTGTAGCCATATGTTTAGCGTTTTCCATTCCAAATTTCTTGAGAAGTTCTTTGCAATACTTACTTTGGTTGATGAAGATACCATTTTTGGTTTGCTTAATTTGTAATCCAAGGAAGAAATTTAATTCTCCCATCATAGACATTTCAAACTCACTTTGCATGTCATTGGAAAAATCCTATTTTTCCAATTCCCAAGATTTTGCCTTTGTTGTTATCTCCATATGTAACATGTCCACTATTCTTTAGTGTGATGTCCATAAGCTTTGAACTATCCCCGGTCATGTGCTTGGAGCATCCACTGTCAATGTACCAAGTATGCTTCATGGAATCCTACAAGTCACAACATTATTTAATTTAGGTACCCAAACTTTCTTTGGGTCCTTGATGTTAGTTTTTACCAAAGATCCTTTAGGGATCCAAACCATATTTTTAAGGTTTGCAGCATTCTTTCTAAAATAACAGTTTGATGCACTATGACCCTTCTTTCCACAATAAAAGCATGTTAAGAATGGAGAACTGGAAGGTTGAGTCGAGATAAAGAAATTTTTATAACTCTTTTGTTGATTTTGAGGATTGTATCCTAATCCTGCTTTGTTAAACATACATCTTTGGTTTCCTAAGATAACATCCAAATTATTTTTGCCATAAGTGAATTTTGAAAGAATAGTATTTAATCTTTTAATTTCCTCTTGATGTTTTAGACATGATGTGCATGGATGAGTTTGCTTAATCTTTTCTAAATCAATAATGAAACATAAATTTTCATTTACAGAATTCACTACTTTAAGTTCATTTTTAAGATTTTCCAAATCTTCATTTAATTTAGAAATTTCTTTTTCAAGTTTTGTAGTAGTTTTCTTATATGATGAAACTAGTTTTGCTAGTCTAAATGATTCTTTATGTAAATCATTGAAAGCATCTTGTAATTCATCAAATGAAAAAGATATGTTATTGTTAGAAGATGTTACCTCTTCTTCACTATCGTAGTCTCTAGCCATAAATCCCAAGTTAACTGTTTCATTTTCTGAGTCACTGGAACTTAGGTCATTGTCATCCCATGTAATGTAGGCTTTCTTTCCTTTCTTATCTTTGAAGGTTTTCTTGTTTAATTTCTCCATTCTCTTCTTGTATATAGAGCAATCCATTCTTAGATGTCCTGGTTGGTTGCATTCAAAGCATTTTTGTATTAATTGAGTATCTTCTCCTTTCTTCTTTGTGTTAGATATAGGTCTTCTTCTATTGTTTCTTTTTCTTAGAAACTTGTTGAATCTTTTGACAAAGAGGCTGAATTCTTCGTCATCATCCAAATCTTCATCTTCTATGATCTCTTCTTCTTCATGGATAGATGATGATGAAGCTTTGAGGGCGATGCTTTTCTTACTTCTATCATTTTCTTCATTTTGATTTAGTCTTGTCAACTCCAATTCATGTTCTTGAAGTTTCCCAAAGAGTGAATGAAGAGACATAGTTGTAAGATCTTTAGATTCTGCAATCGCGGTCACCTTTGGCTGCCATTGCCTATTCAAACATCTTAGAACTTTGTTAATTAAATCTTCATTTGGAAAACTTTTTCCTAATGATGCAAGATGATTAACAATATGAGTGAATCTCTTTTGCATTTCTTGAATACTTTCATTTTGATTCATTCTAAATAGTTCATATTCATGTGTGAGAGTTTTTATTCTAGATCTTTTTACATCACTAGTTCCCTCATGAGTCACTTCCAAAGCATCCCACATCTCTTTGGCACTCTTGCAATTTGAGACTCTAAAATATTCGTCTATGCCTAATGCAGATGTGATTATGTTTTTGGCCTTTAAGTTATATTGTACTTTTCTTTTATCCTCCTCACTCCATTGATCCCTAGGTGTTATCTTAATTTCATCTCCTAGTTGCATTGAAGGAACAAAAGGTCCATTTTCTATAGCATCCCAAATGTTTAGATCAATAGATTCTATAAAGATTTGCATCCTAGATTTCCAATAATGAAATCCTTCTCCATTAAAAACAGGGGGTCTATTGAAAGAGTTTCATTCACGAAAAAGAGAGTTGGATGAGGCCATACTTAATCTTGAGGCTTCTAATCCTTATACAAGATGCAAGCTCTGATACCACTTGTTGGACAAGTGGCCTCACTAACTTAAGAGGGGGGGTGAATTAAGTTATTCGTGACTATCTAATCTTTTTGATTAATGAATTATCTTTCCCTAATTATACTTAAAAAGTTCTTTTCAAAGATGAAGAATGAATGTTAATGCTTAATATAACGAAATTGTAAATGCAATAAGTAAGGTAGAGTTAAGGGAAGAGAGATTGCAAACACAATTTATACTGGTTCGGCCAATCCACTTGCCTACGTCCAGTCCCCAAGTACACACTTGAGTTTTCCACTATTTGTAAAGATCCTTTTACAAAGTGATGAATCCTCCAACACCTTGGAACCCTTCCTTGTGTTGAGAACCACCCACATACAAGAGAGGCACACTCTCTTCAATTACACAGTGATAGAATTGAATTGGTACAAGTTAACTCTCTTTTTAGAGTAGAAATTACAATTTGAAGAACCTATAAGAGATCTTAATGATTTGCAAGTATTTGGCACAAGATGAATCAAAGAGATTTCAAAATATAGTTAATTCACATGAGGAAATCTGCTTGAATTTCGAAATTGAGACAGATATATATAAGGATGGAGATGAAACACTGTAATCCTTGATTAAAAGTCATGTCTCTTCAAGAATTTCAAAAACAGAACACTGGTAATCGATTACAGGTTTTGGTAATCGATTACACAGTTCAGTTTTGCGAACCGTTGTGCCTGAAATATCAAATTTGAATTTCCTGCACTCTGGTAATCGATTACAGGTTTTGGTAATCGATTACACAGATCAAATTTTTTGAAAATTACGATCTGGAACATGTGGTAATCGATTACACATGTTGGTAATCGATTACCAGTTCAAAATTTTTGATCTTTGAACTGATTTTTACTTTATAAAAATATTTTCTTTAATTTCTTTTTCAGTGCCAAGTTACTTGCAATTGTTAAGAACTCTTTTGACATTTGTCTAATCAATTAAGCTTTAAACTAATAACCTTGATTGCTTAACTTGACTTGACCTTGACTTGAATTTTGTTTTTCTTGACTTGACCTGAATTTGTTCTATGCTTTGAACTTGTTAATCTTCCTCTTTTCTTTCATTCTCATTTGGCATCATCAAAACCTACAAACCATCATCTACACTTATATGAAGAAATATATATTCATTAATATTTAAATTATTGGATGAATAATATTAATAATAATATTTAATTAAAATAAAAATATTGAACTTTTTGTTATTTATATCTAAATAGTTTTTTAATATTAAATCATAAAGTAATAATATATTAAATAGAAATGAATATTTTTGCTCCAAACTACATTATTTAGTATCTAAATTAACCTCTAATATTTACACTTTAATTATATTTTAAATAAATTTGTGTTGTTTAAAAATGTTTTACTTATGCTTTTTTTCCCTCTCAGTGAGCACTATTTTGAGACAAAAATGATTTTTACCGGTAGACAGATCATTTTGAGACATAATGTGTTTTTGCAACAATAATAGCTTATATAGATTTTTTCGAGGGAAAGTGATAGTATTGACGGCGATTTTCAACAAATACTTCGTGTAATTCCTAAAGGATCAAGGTAAGATATTGTTCATGCTAGCATTAATGCATCATACCTTTGGAGGCATTGTCAAGTCTTAGCATTAATAAAAAATATGAGGCTTCAAACTGGCTGATTTGATTTGATGTAGAAGAAGTAAAAAAATTCTCAAAATGGGTGCTTAGTATTGGAGATGGAACCATTGGGGAAAAAATGATGGAGAGATTACTATTGAAATTCCGAATGATTTACTGATATCGGATACTATTCATCCAATCGCTTCAATTGTGGATAGTACTTATCCCTCATTATTACAAAACATGCATGATGCATCATTCTTTCAACATCGAGTTATTTTAGCTCCAACAAACGAAAGTGTTCAACTTGAGTGAATATATGTTGTCATTGCTTTCTGGAGAAGAAAGAACATATCTCAGTTTTGACAGTCCGTGTACAGAAAGTGTTGATTTCAATTCTGCAGATGATATTCACACTCCAGAATTTTTTAATACAATTAATTCATCTGGTCTTCCAAATCATGTCTTAAAGTTGAAAATTGGTGCGCCAGTAATGTTGTTGAGAAACATTGATCAGTGTTCAGGTCTCTGCAACGGTACAAGGCTCATTATTACTCAGTTAGGAGCTTATGCATTAGAAGCAAAAGTCATCTCTGGAGTAAATGTGGGGCACAAGGTATTCATTCCTAGACTGTCATTGACTCCTTCAGATAATAGAATTCCTTTAAGTTCCAGAGAAGGCAGATCCCTATCGTTGTGTCGTTTGCAATGACTATCAATAAAAGTCAAGGTCAATCTTTGAAGCATGTTGGAATTTACTTGCCAAGGACTGTTTTCTCCCATGGCCAATTATATGTTGCAGTTTCCAGAGTCACCAAATGAAGTAGGGTTGAATGACTAATAACTGATGATGAAGCGCATATTTGAGATACAACTTCAAATGTTGTATATAAATAAGTCTTCCAAAATTTAAATTAGGTTGCTTCTCAATTATTTTAATTAGCAATTATTATTATTTGTCATTATTATTATTATTATTGATCAAATCATTTTCTATCCATTTGTGTTCAATCACTGAATATCATATACTAATCTTCTTTATGACCTTTCCACATTTTTTTTGCAAGTTTTTCATAAAACTTCTTTTAGTAGTTACTTATAATTTTTGATATAGTAATTTCACTTAAAATTTCCAAACCAATATTGTTCTATATGAACAAATTTTATCAATAATTGTTTACTAAATTATCAACGTTTCAAGTATATTTGTTATTAAGTTGTCTTTACAATGAATTTTATTATAATCATTATTGTTTAAGTACTTTTTTCTTTTTTATTCTTATTTAATATTAATTGTTATAATAACTTATACATGTATTTTTAATTAAAATTAATATTCGACTCTCTATCATTCCCCTCATATTCCCGTCCCGTGCATCGCACGGGTTCCCCACTAGTTATATACATTGTGCATCATACAGGAGATGCCTAACAGTCAGGCATCTCTTAAGGTGCTCTTCTCCTTAGCGCCTCCTCCAACATCCGATTCAGTTCCACACCAGGGATGGTAAATAGTTTTTTCACAACATTATTTAGGTATATATTTTTTTTACCCTAACCTGGTCAAAAGCCATCATTACTCCCTGTATTGATCATTTTTAAATATTATTTGACTAAAAAATTCTTAATTATCTATTATTTTAATAACTTAAGATAATATCTCCTACTACTTTATAGATTATAGATTAAGCGTATTAGCGTATCCTTCCTACCAGATATGGCTTGGGCCAGGCACACAATTTCACTTTTATAGGAAAGCCCAACTCAGTATTGAATGATAGGCCAGCTCAACATGACATATGTTTGTAAGATGCTATTTCATCAAAACCTAAGCTAAAACCATCATAAACTACGATTGGGGTGATTTTCAATATTCAATATTCAATTTTTAGTTTTAAAAAATTTTCAAACACGTTTTTACAGATCAAAATTAAAATGAAAAATCACTTTTTGTAATTTTTTTTTGTCTTTTATCAGGAATCCTCACAAGTATAACTGTAGATTTAACCTTTGGGCCGGAGTGGTGGTGGTTAGGTAAAGTCATCCCAAGAGTGGCGATTCCACGATTCAAACTCTTAATCTTGCGGTAAAGTTGGTCTGAGTCACAATCCACTTCCATGCGACCAACCACTATTTAGTACCTAAAGTGATTATTAATTTTTAATTTTAAAATTGTCTTTGAAATTTTTTTAAAAATCAAAGAACTTAAAACTCGTAATAACCCAAGGATCTAATTAATTTGCTTATTAGAGTACACAACTACACACAAGCAATCGTGAGAACATGGCAATGTATATAAATATCCGTAAACACTCAAGGCTAATTCACCAAATTAAAGGGAAATTCTAAGGTACCCTCTAGTGAGAGAGAATTTTGGTACATTTTTTTATCGTTCAATTAATTTCTCTTAATTTTCTTAAATGATCTTAGTATTTTTACAGTTGTAGACATGTTTTAACTATTATAATTTGTATTTTTAATTTTGAAAAAACTTTCTGACCCCCTATAACTATTATCCTGTATTTTTTATTGTGTTCTCTCATTTTTTCACATTCTCATTTGTAATACACGTGTTTTTCATTCAAAATCTATTTTATGTCTTCAAAATGATTTAACGGGGAATAAATCACTTGTTCCTATGTAGCTTTGGCCTTTATGCCTCCATTCAATCAAAAAATATAAACAAGAAGGTACCAAAACCCTCTCTTGAAAGAGGGTACAAGATTGCTACCCCAAATTAAATCGTCCTCATTTTGGCCATATGAAATGAAACCAATGTTAAAAAAAAAGTCATATGCAATTGCTTGAAACTGAAAGGTTAGCCTCCTTCATGCACTATCGACCTTCTTGACTACTCTCAAATTGCAAACTTATTTCTGCTTTGCTAGAAGAAGAAGTCGTGCTAGATTGACGTTTCATCGTATAAAACGTTGGCTGCGTTGGAATTGGGATGGTTGCAGTCTCGCTGTCAAGCATTGTCACAATATTTGACATAGTGGGTCGATCTCCAGGTTCATCTTGTACGCATAACAGCCCAATAAGTGCACACTTAATGAATTGATTTGCATTGCAAGTTTCACCCAGAGAAGGGTCCATAATTTCTAGCAGTTTATTCTCTGTCCATAATCTCCATGCCTGATACAATGTCCAAAGAAATAATTGGCAGGTCAATATATCGCCAAAATAGAATAGGAACAAAATGCAACAGAAGAAACATACATAACCCAAAAGGCTGGAAATTTGTTTTGATTGATAGAATCCTGTGTTCCTTTTTCCACTTAGAATCTCTAATAGGACTACACCATAACTGAAAACATCGGATTTGACTGAAAATAAACCGTCCAAGGCATACTCTGGAGCCATATATCCACTTAAAAAAAAAGATTAATTGTTACAAATGTAGCAAGCATGTGTAAATATCCTTAGAACAAAACAGAGAATACATTTACAATCACATATAGTTGTGAACTTACTAGGTTCCCACTACTCTCTCAGTGCTTGCTTCAATCTCTTTTCCCCCAAATAGCAAGGCCAAAGTCTGATATCTTTGGATTCATCTCCTTATCCAGAAGAATGTTGCTGGTTTTAAGGTCTCTATGAATCACTCTCAATTTGGAGTCTTGATGAAGATAGAGTAACCCTCGCGCAATGCCTAGAATTATGTCAAACCGTGTTTGCCAATCCAGGAGTAAAGTTCTTGTCCGGTCTTTCAAGATTTATATTTCACATTTGAAAGAACAAGGTTAGTAAATTTATGAAAGTGCACTTTATACAAGTCATATAATGAAATATGTGAAACTAACCAAATATAAATGAATCCAAGCTCTTGTTTGACATGTATTCATACAGTAAGATTTTTTCATCTCCTTTGATGCAATAGTCCCTAAGTCTAACAAGGTTCCGATGTTGAAGTTTGGCAATTGAAACAACCTCATTTTTGAATTCTTGTAGGCCTTGAGTTGAAACACTTGAAAGCCTCTTTACAGCCATATCTTGACCTCCAGGGAACGTTCCCTGGATAAAAATAATCCAAACATAATGAAATTGTTTTGCATAGACTAATTCTTGGTTGGGGAGAAAGTTTAATAAATTGAACCAATCACCTTATATACAGGCCTATAACCTCCTTGTCCAAGCTTGTTTGAATTTGAGAAATTATCTATAGCTGCTAGAATGCTTCCAAAAGAATAATAGGGTACATCAATGCCTTCACTGTCTTTTTCTTCTAATATTCCTAAGTCAATCAAACCTTTCACATGTCTTTCACTATCATAAAAGCTCTCCTGAGTTTGAATGCTTTTCCTATCTGGACTCAACAAAGAGATGTATAACCTTGGTTACATGTATGAAGAGGACAGACTTGTAATTCAAAATGCAAAAGTGAAATGAAAATTATTACCATGTGTTGGGTAAAAACAAGAAATTGAAAGCTTAAAAGAAAAAGAATCAAAGAACACGAAAAGAGAGAAGAAAATATGCAAGAGAAAAACGTTTCTCTATTTCAGACAACCCAACTTCAGACAAGCTGTTTTAGACAAGGTTACACCCTGTTAACTTCAGACAGGTTCTTCCGCAATCGTTCTCGCTCACTAACACACACTACCTTTCCTATACAGCAAGATACTATATATATAGGCAGCTTAGAGAGCAACGACTAACTAACCTAACTGAAATAACAACCTAACAGAATTAACAAACTCATTCCTAAGTCATAACTGTCATAACTAACAATCTCCACCTTGACTTTGGAATGACATTATTCAGACGAAGCCCACCAAGTTTAAGCATCTCTCAAACTTGCATCTTGGTAATGTTTTGGTCAACATATCAGCAGGATTATCTTCAGAAGCAATCTTCACAATCCTTACTGCCCCTGTTTCAACCACTTCTCTGATAAAGTGAAACTTCACATCAATGTGCTTGGTCCTTTCATGGTACATCTGATGATTGGCCAAGTGAATAGCACTCTGACTATCACAATGAATCTGAACACACTCCTGTTCGATTCCCAACTCATTCAGCATGCCTTTCAACCACAGACCTTCCTTCACTCCTTCAGACAACGCAATATACTCAGCCTCTGTTGTAGACAGTGCTACCACTGATTGAAGGTTTGCCTTCCAACTCACTGCAGTTCCAAATAGAGTAAACACATACCCTGATAAGGACTTTCGTGTATCCACACACCTTGCATAGTCAGCATCAACGAACCCTTCAATTGCAACTCCACCTTCAGAAAGGTACCGCTTCTTCTGATATAGCAATCCTGAATCCAGAGTTCCATGCAGGTATCTGAGGATCCACTTCAGAGACTCCCAATGTGCTTGTCCAGGGTCTCCCATGAACCTGCTGACAACACTCACAACATGAGTCATGTCTGGTCTGGTACAGACCATTCCATACATGATGCTTCCAACTCCACTAGAGTAAGGAACATCATCCATCTTCCTCCTTTCATCTTCTGAATCAGGAGTTTGACTCCTTGAGAGCTTCATGTGGTGTCCTAAGGGTGTGCCCACAGGTTTAGATTCATGCATCCTAAACCTCTTCACAACCTTCCTCAGATAGGCCTCCTGAGTTAGACACAGTACACCCTTTAACTCATCCCTTACTATATCAACGCCAAGTATGCATTTGGCCACTCCAAGATCCTTCATCTCAAATTCTGAATTTAACCTTGTCTTGAGCTGATTGATCATATGCTTGTTACAGCTAGCCACCAGGATATCATCTACATACAAGAGCAGGTACAAAATGTCGTATTCTTCTCTTAAAATGTAGACACAACTGTCATAACTACACCTGCTGAAGTCCATTCTCATCAGAAAATCATCAAACTTCTTATATCACTGCCTTGGACTCTGTTTCAGACCATACAATGATTTTTGAAGTAGACACACTCTCTGATCTTCAGCAAACCCCTCTGGTTGTTCCATGTAAATGGTTTCATCCAGATCTCCGTGCAGAAATGCTGTCTTGACATCCAATTGCTCCAGGTGTAAATCAAACTGGTTTACAATTGACATCAAAATCCTGATAGAACAGTGCTTCACAACTGGTGAGAATATCTCATTATAATTCACACACTCAACATGTGTAAACCCCTTAGCCACAAGCCTTGCCTTGAACCTCGCTTTCTCAACACCAGGAATCTCGTCTTTCTTCTTAAAGACCCACTTGCATCTGATTACCTTCTGTGCCTCAGGTAAGTCCACAAGTCTCCATGTGTTGTTCTTCTTCAGCGAATCAAGTTCCTCCTCCATGGCACGTTGCCATTGCTGCCTCTCTGAACTCTCCTGTGCCTCCCTGAAGTTTCTTGGTTCATCTGAACCTTGTATCTCTTCAGCCACACTAAGAGCATAACAGATAAGGTCAGCGTGTCCAAACCTTTTGGTAGGTTTTGGAACCCTCCTTTCTCTATCACGAGCTAGATGATAGTCATCCACAGCGCGTTCTGACCTTCTGAAGTCTTCAGACCCTCTGAAGTCTTCAGACCTTCTGAAGTCTTCAGCCCGTCTGAAGTTTTCAGACACTCTGAAATTTTCAGACCTTCTGAAATTTTCAGAACTTCTGAAGTCTGAACCTGCTGAAGTATCATTTGATGTACCTTCTGAAGTAGCACCTTCTGAAGTCTTCAGACGATCCTCCCTGAGTTTGCTCGTAGATGCCTCCACCTCAATGTGAGCTTTCTCCCTCCCATTTTCAGAGTCTCCACCAAGCATTCCCATTCTCGTCTCATCAAATGTTACATCCCTGCTGATGATAAGCTTTGAAGGTTTAGGTTCTAACCTCCATAGCCTATATCCCTTGACTCCCTCAGCGTATCCAAGGAAGATACATTTCTCATCTCGTGCCTCCAGCTTATCCTGCTTGACATGTGCATATGCCAAAGCCCCAACACACCCTCAGATTAGAGTAATCAGCTGGTTTTCCACGCCAAACTTCCATAGGTGTCTTGTACCCCAAAGCAGACGAAGGGCACCTGTTAATCAGATACACAACAGTGTTTACAGCTTCTCCCCAGAAGATCTTTGGCATCCCTGCTCCCAAGAGCATGCATCTGACTCTCTCCAAAATGGTCTTGTTCATCCTTTAAGCAAGTCCATTTTGTTGAGGAGTCCCTGCCACGGTTTTATGCCTTTTGATTCCCTGGTTCCTGCAAAAACTGTTAAACTCATCTGAAACAAATTCCAGCCCATTGTCTGTTCTCAGTACCTTCAGCTTGGTCCCCTGCTGATTAGCAATTTGAGTATGCCATTCTCTGAACTTCTGAAATGTCTCAGTCTTGTTCCTCAGAATGTATGTCCATACCCTCCTTGAGAAGTCATCGATAATGCTCAGAAAATAAGACCCTCCACCATGCGTCTGAGTCCTAGATGGACCCCACAGATCTGCATGTGCATATTCAAAAGGTCTGCTGGAAGTGTGTTTACCTGTCCTAAACTGCACTCTATGAGACTTACCCAAAACACACTGGTCACAGAAATCCAGCTTCTGAAGCTTATCACTCATTAGTAGTTGTTGCTTCTCCAACTCCACCAAGCCTTTCTCACTAACATGGCCCAAACGTAGGTGCCATAGCTTAGTCTTGTCTACCATAGACTGACTAGCAACTAATGCATGTGCAATGACAGTTGATCCATCCAGAATGTACAACCCATTACTTCTTCTCCCCTTAGCAACTATGGATGCTCCATTGGACACCTTCATCATTCCACCCTCCACCTTAGTGGAATACCCCATAACATCAAACATGCTAATGGACATAAGGTTTCTTTTGAGCTCTGGAACATACCTCACATCCTGCAGCAACATCTCTCTGTTATCAAACATCCTCAGTCTGATTGCCCCAATGCCCTGCACCTTGCAAGCTTTGTTGTTCCCAAGAAGTACAGATCCATACTCCTTTAGTTCTAAGGTCTCAAAGTAATCTTTCACAGGACACATGTGATAGGTACACCCTGAATCCATGACCCAACTCTTCAGAGAATCTTCAGACGAAGCTACCAAAACACCTGCAGATTCATATCCTTCAGAAGCCTCTGCAACACCTGCAGTTTTCTGTCTCCTATGCTCCTGGGCATCTTTCTCAAGACAGTGCTTCTTGATATGACCCAATTTCTGACACTTGAAACATTTGATCTGCTTCTTGCCTTCAGACTTTGCCTTCTTTCCTTTGTTCTCTGACTTCTTTCCCTTGCCCTTCACTGTAACTAGACCAGAGGGAACCTTCTCTACACCTTTCGAATCTTGAAGTTTCTGCAACTCTTTGGTTCGAACTGAGGTCACAACCTCCTCTAGAGTGATCATCTGATCTTTCCCGTACAGTAAAGCATCTCTGAAATGCTCAAAGGTCTTAGGTAAAGAATTCAAAAAGAATAACGGCCTTGTCCTCATCTTCAAGCTTCACACCAATGTTTTCAAGATCATCAACAATCTTGCTGAAAACTGCCAACTGCTCTTCAACCGTTCTTGATTCCACCATCTTGAACGAGTAAAGTTGTTGCTTTAGACAGAGTCTATGAGCCAAAGACTTTGTCATGTATAAAGATTCCAACTTGGTCCACATCCCTGCAGCTGTTTTCTCTTTCGCCACCTCTCTGAGTGCCTTATCACCAAGACACAGAACGATTGCACTCCTTGCCTTGTCTACCATATTCTTTTTCTCTGCCGGCGTTAAAGATGATGACATGTTCACCTCCCCCTTCAACGCTTCCTCGTAACCTTGCTGTATCAAGATAGCCTCCATCTTGATTTTCCACAGCCCAAAGTCATTTGCTTCAGAGAACTTGGTTGCGAGGCTTTACAATCACTCACACTAAGCTCAGGCACCTCCTGACTTAGTTGAGACTTGGTGGGATGAGATGGGATGTGATTGATCTAGCTTAGACTACATACAAAGCATGGATAAACCGTGAGCTCAGCTAGATGGTGGTTCTCTAAATCACTCAAAGAGTGTATACAAATCAGTACAAAACAAGAGCTAAACCTGCTACAAGATATTGGCTAAGATAGCATAGGTAGGTAGGTTGAGATTCACTTGAGACTTGGATTTTTCATAATGTGCAGCAGCATCTCTGATGAGTCTCACCTGTGTCTCTCACACGTCTCAACATAATGAGACTTCCTTCTATAGTCTTCAGAAAACTAGCCGTTATACTAGCCGTTGGAAGAGAGAGAGGTTGTCTTTCACTTTTCCGTCATGTGCTCAGTACTTTTCTGGTGCAGTCTCTGCTGTGACAGTGTACTTGCGTTGACTAGCTTTTGCTGTTGAGTCTCTGATGAGACTGAATCTCATGACTGCATCTGATCTCTGCGTCTCAAGTCTGAGTCTCATGTCTGCATCTGATCTCTACATCTAAACTTGAGACTGCGTCTGATCTTGAGATCGTCTCATGTCTGCATTTGATCTCTGTGTCTGAACTTGAGACCGCGTCTGATCTCGAGACTGGATCTGATCTGAGACCGTCTCATGTCTGCATTTGCATCTCAAGTTGAGTTTGCATCTCAAGTCTAACTTTGAATCTCATCTTTTCTCAGTTTCATATTTCAAAGTGCTTCTTTTTCTTGCTTGGACTGAGCATGATCTTACAATGAATTTGGGCTTGTCTCAATCTGACTTTACAGTTTGAGCTTGTCTCAAGCTGACTTTGAATCTCTTCTTTGTTTGGCATCTTCTATTCTGATCTTATCTCTTGATTATGAAGCTAAGTTAAAGTCTCATCTCTTGGCAGATCTTGCATCTGACTGTTGATCCTTCCTTTTAAGTTTGTAGATGAGTCTCTTCTTTGAGCATTGGTCTTAAGCTGATTTTTAGACTAAGTTCGCATCTGAACATGAGATAGCATCTATGCTTGAGTCTGCGTCTCATCTTGAGTTTCAAATATTAGTCTTCTTGATGCAACTTAGTTCACTGTTTGAGCTCATCTTGACTTGACTTGATGATTTGCATTTCTAGTAGAGACTTTTCTGATTGTAGCTGAGACTTCACTCTGATGTGCACCTCTCTCAACTTAGGCTATCTTCCATTTAAAGCTTCTGAAGACTTTCTGATAAAGGATATGTCTTGAGGCTTTCTTCTGAAATGACCTTCAGCATATAGAACTTCTAAGCTCTGTCTATTCTTCAAAGACAATTCTGAAGTCTGATGTTTCTTATCATAGGATTTTGATCTTTCTAAATCTTAGGAAAGACTTGCATTGATTGCTCAATCTCAGGCTGATCTTTTATCTTCATCTTAAGTCTGAGGATTACTACCAATCTCAATATGTGGTTGCCTCTCAATCTCAGTCTGAGCTTGGACATGGTTGATCTTTCTGAGTTCTTTATAAGAATCATGTCTTTCTAAGATCTCACATACAAAACATCAGTAACTTCAAGAACAGAAAACATTAAGTTTGATCAATAGGTTTGTTGTCATTAAAACCAAATCTTAGAGGGTTTTTGCGCTAACACACTCCTCTCAGAGTAATTAGGTCACAAGCAGAGACGGATAATCCCCCCTCCCTCATTCACTCTTTCAACATATATTATATATAAATATACACATATGTATTATTAAATACATACTATTAAATATAACATGTAATAAAAAATAATAATTATGATAAAAGAAATGTGATTCATTTAATTTTTATAATTTTACTTTTATTTAATATTTATGATCAAAATTTATTTTTTAGCACCTTTAAGCGTCTTTATTAAAAAAATATTTGATGAATTTTATAACATAAATGTGTATAACTTAGATAAAATATACGATACATTTAATTTTTATTTAACATTTAGGAAAATATTAATGGGTGTCTTTAGAGTACTGATTAAGCATTCATATACAAACAATTTTTTATTGAAATGTGAAGCATTTAATATTATAATTCAATCAATATAGTAATTTATAATAAACAATTGATTTTTCTAACTTGTGCAATGTTACATGGGATAAAAAATCAAAAGTGCAAAGATTTTATTGGAAAATGTAACATTTCATATTACCAAAACATTGAATGTTGTGATAGTTGTAATTTCCAATAAAATTTTTCTACTTTTAATCTATTAACCTGTGTAACACTGCACATATTAAAAAAATGGATAAAAAGTTATATATATTGATTTCTTAACTAATACTCTTAGCGCACTTATTAGTAGAACCGTTAGTAATTTTATATTTCGGCCCCCTTTAAGTGAATCCTTGATTCGTCCCCGGTAACAAATTATATTATTATGGTGTTGTACATAAAAAGTGTCTCATTCATTACGATTTCACGCCCAATGTAATCAGTTGTGATCATGCTACATAAGCAAGTAGTCATTGTACATATACGACTTTATTAGTACAAATAAATTTAGACGAAGTTGTATTAAAGAAAACAATTTCTGCATGCGTCGCAGCAGAAAGACAAGATCAAAGAGCCATGGGTGACTTTGGGTAATTGAGTCACAAGTTGTATTATTATGATGTTCTCCGAGTACAAGTAGTCATTAATAATGTCATATTTGACACATCTATAATCTATCTATCTGTAATTATACAGGAGTAGTTTTTTTACTGTTCAATGGGAGTCAATTGTTTTTTATCATAGGTGTAATGAATCATATGGATATTTAGTGTACTTTTATTGGGTTGCAGGACTACTACCCATTGTTATCTTCTCAATTTTGTTTGTCACATGATAGATAGGAAAAGATTTTTTTTTTCATTTGAAAAGATTATCAGGTGAAAGTTATAGCCCTGCTATTAGCAGTATGAGACTTTCTTTCCTATATTTATCAACATTATCGTCATTTCCTATATTTAGTTCTTAAATAAGGTGTTGGCTAGGGTCCACCTCCCTTGTGGTAGATGTACCAGTCCCACTCCATTTAACCGATTGTAAACGGTTTTATGGCCTGATACTTACTTCTATCTTTAATTGTCATATTTGCTAGTATTTGTAAATAAAGGTTCATGAGAAGACACAGAAAAGAGTACTGATATATATATACATAAAACAATGCTCCCGCATTTGTACACTGCGAGAGCATTGTTCATCTTTTTTTTTTTTCTATTTTTTGTTTCTTTTTTTTTCATTTTTTAAATAGTTTTTTTTTTAATTTTTTAATATATTTATTATTTATTTATTTATTTTAATAAATAATAATATAGATCAAGAAATACAATAAATGTGTGTTTTTTGAAAGGTTAACATAAGTTTTTTATCATCATTATTTTATTTTGATGTTATTAACTAAATGTACTACTTCATTCACCGTTTCTGTGCACACAATTAACCGCACAAAATCAATTAACCAAATATCTTACTCTGTTAACCATCAATGTATACACTATTAACCTAATTTAAAAATATGTTCACTGTTTCTGGATACAAAATTAACCCCGTGTTAACAGGAGTTGCAATTAATCTAAAAAATTCAATTAACCAACAATTCCACTCTTTTAACCATAAATAGATGCACCATTAACCTCATTTTTAGGGTTAAATATGTTTACCGTTTCTAGACACATAATTAACCTCATTTTAACAGGAGTTGCAATTAATCTCACAAAATCAATTAACTAAAAATCTTATTCTGATAACCACAAATGGATACACATTAACCTCATTTTTAAATATGTTCACCGTTTTTTGTCACATAATTAACCTTGTGTTAACAAGGGTTACAATTAACCACATAAAATCAATTAACCAAAAATCCTTTTCTGTTAACCACAAATGGAAACACCATTAACCTCATTTTTTAATATATTCACCGTTTCGGGACACATAATTAACCTCATGTTAACATGAATGATTAACACAAATTTTATGTGATCAATTATTATATTTCTTAATCTATATTTTTATTTAATGAGATAAATAAATAAAAATAAAAATAATAATAAAATATAAAAATAAAAACTATTTTAAAAAAAAAACTAAAAAAAGGGGGAGGGGGCTACTAAAAAAAAGGGAGGGGGCTAAAAAAGGCGTGTGGTAAAATAATGATAACATTTATGTACGTTTGCCATTATTGATGTTTTAATCATGTAAATATTTAATTCGGATAAATTTGAAGTATCCCTCATACTTGATATGCCGTTGGAAGCTTTGGAAGCATGTACCATAAAATTTTAAATTTGAAAACCATAAAGTCAAGTCCTACAAGATATAAGTTACATAACATTTTAAATTTGAATACCATAAATTTTTTTGGGTTGTAATTGATTTTAGTAACACAATGTGCCATATTTATTAAATGATAAGATAACTCATTATTGGATGACAGTGTAAATATTTCTAAACTAACAATACTTAATAAATTAAAAAAATCGTAATCCCCTCGATTATGAAATTATTACATTATTGTTGATAGAGTCTTGTAAAAAGAAAACCATATACTAATTATACCTTTGATAATTACCTATTAAAAAAATCTTTTTTTCTTAAGAAAAACATCAAATCCAATGTGTTTATGGATTTTGAACCACCATTTTTTTCATTATACATTATTTGCATAGTAAAAAGAAGAGTTTTCCCCCTCTATCCTCTTTCTTACTATGCAACCAAGGGACAAATATTCAGTGTAAAAAGAGATGCTAGAGTGTGTGCATCCTCACATGCTTCATTTCTCTCTTGCAAAATCATAACCATTCATCATTTTTAAAGGTTTAAATTAGTTAATAGTTTATATAATAAAATTAGTTAATACTGATATGAGTATTTTTTAGAGATTGATCAATAAATGATCATGATTTTGTTGGAGAGAGATGGGAGAGGGAAATCTTCAGGAGAGAGGTCCAAATTTGATGCTACAAATGAATCATTTGGTGCATTTTTATGTTCATCGAGTTATCGTGGCTGAACACATGTAAATTGAACTTCTTCCACCGGCTAATATTTTATAGCTCCTAGCAGTGTTAGAAGCATGAAGTTCTTACAAAGTGTCCTCCCCTTCCTCCTTTATTAAAGCCATGGCTCATGATTCAAAAATCCCTACTATTTTTCTTGTTCAAATAAAATGCCCCACTTTCGTTAGTCACTTCGTCTATTTTATTTTCAGGTCGTGAAACGGTGATCAGATGCCATTGAATTGCCAAAGCCAAACAACCAATATCGCAAAGAAAAATTATAAGCATTTAACTAACATTTAATTTGTTTGTCCACTCTATCGCCCATCCCCGTATATATTTATCTTTTTCAAAGGGATCATAAGGAAAGTTCATATACACATACTGTAGTATATACCAGCCATTCAAAGATGTCATGCTTGCAATTTTGTCATTACGTTAAAAGATTCATCGACTTTTGAAGGATGATTATCAATAATACATCAAATCAAAACACGCCACATGTGGTATGTTTGATATTTTTCCGAAAAAAGATTGGGAAAGCGAAAGAAAAGGAGAGCTTGATAATAGGTAACCAAAACGCAACAGGGGAGTCCAAGCAGTGCACACGTTAAGTTTCAAATCTTTAATAAATGCATCACCAACCATGAGTTGCAAAGTCCACAAAAATCGTATGTATAACACACGCAAATAATAAGAAGCACAAGGAGGTGATATATATCAACACTGTGTCTTCCCATCTATTCTTTCCTTTCATCATCACAAGTCCTACTTTCTATCCTCCCCTTCATTTTCTCATGTTATTGTTCACTTCAATTCCGGTGTCCTTATAGTAAAAAAGGAAAATTAAAACATTGAATCACACAAAGAGGGACTATCTTTGCATGATTGCTTTTCATGGCTGTTCAAAGCTTTACATTTAAGACCTGACTCAAAAGAAATGAGGTCCTTACAACTAAGGAAAAATAAAATAAAAACAATACTTTAATTGCTCAAATTGTACTTCTTTGTTCACAGTTCACACCATGAATAGATTTATTGCTCTCATCTAAACACAATCAAGCTAGTTTGACTTCTGATACACTATAAGGATATAGACTATCACACTATAATTTAAATTCTAATTATAAAGATTAATTTGCTTGCCATTACGACTAACTCGTTAAAAAAAAACCTTAATTAGTTTATTCAACAAGGGTGAATTTTGGGCACAAAGATTAATTTGCCTACCTTCATCTCTTGTTATGGGTGGCATCTTTCCCTCACAAAGAAAGACAAGAAAAGGGTCAAGATTCCTTCCCCATCCTTTTACCCTTTGTTTGACAGCTAGCCCAACCCAAAGCTACTTTTGCAATTTGATCCTCAAACCAAAGTTTTACCCTCTCTCTCATCCCAATTTCTTCCCCAGAGTCCCTGCAATCTTTCCAAAGATAGAAATTGGTATAGAGTTTATTAATGTTACTAATTATGAATGTCGTCGAGGTGAAGAAACTAAAATGGTTAACCGAATTCAATTGTGGCATTAATTGAATAATTTGACCGTTCGAAACGACCTAAATCTTCTAAAATCCACAGGTGAACTACGTGAAAGGCAGGGACAAAGGGGAAAGACAAAAAATTTATGACTGGAAGCTATTTCATTTCCCCTGAATCCTAACACCATAATTGTTAGTAATAATTTATATAATTTAAACGTACATATTATAAGTTAATCAAAATTCACATATTCAAAATTCACTCCCTAAACAAAAATCAATTGTTAGAGAAACACAGAAGAAAGGGAAACATATATAGCATAATTGTATGTAGATACAATTGAAGCAAGATTATTCATTTCTCTGCTCTTCATAAACCATTACAAATTCATCCCTCATATCATCAACAATTCCAATGATATAATTATAAATTATAATATAAGAATCTTATACAAAATCCAAAAACTAAAAGTAATTCATGATGCAGAAAAGGAAGAAGAACCTGAAGCTCTGGGAGATGTAATAAGGAAGAGAGGGAGCAAACGGGGTTCAATGTCCCTGAGAGTTCAAGCGGGTGAAGGGTGGAAGAAAAACCCTTCTCTTTGATAGCCTTCTCCTCTGCCTCTGCGTCCAAATGAGGGCTCCTGGCGGATCGGTCAAATGGGACGAGTATGAGGGGCGTGATGGGGCTGAGGACAAGGGCGGGAAAGTCGAGGATGTTGGGGGACAAGATGTCGAGTTTCGGGGCGAGAATCCGGAGTTGTTAGAGGAAAAACCGGGGTTGAGAGTGTTGATGTTGAGGTTCTTGAGGGAGTTTCTATGCTCGTAGAGTCTGAACCCAGATTATTGTTGGCAGTCTTAGAGGAGCCAGTTAGCATTTGAACAACTTGCTTGAAGGAAGAGGCGTCGACTTGCACAAAGGTAGTCGGGTATGGGTTGGTGGGTTTAGATATGGTTATTGGCTTCGGAGTCAGCAGTGGTTTCTGATCCCCTTGGTATCTTGGGGATTTAGAGGGCTCCATTGAGAGAGAGAAACACAAGCAGCAACAGTAGTAGAAGAAGAGTGCTATGAGATGAGACTTTCGTCTTGTTTTGGCATCAAATGTTTTCTTTCTTACTTTAATAGCATCATTTAGTCTTCTTAATGAGGCCTGTAGTAGTGTTGATGCAATCCCTACGCGCTATGTCTGACGTGTCTATCCTCATAGAGAGAATTAGTGTATTTATTTATTCCCTAATTAATAAAACACATGTGCTCCATCACGCGTGAAAATGATGTCACAAAGAGAAAATTATAAAAAATGAGAGATATAATAAATAATCGGATAAAAGACAAATATATTAAAAAATGAAAAATTGATATGAGTAAAATAATATGAGAAAATCATAGTAACTCATAATTAATAAGATATAAAGTGCACGTAAAAATTATGTAAACTCTTAAACCATGTAAGTGGATGAACAAAGTTTTTTTTGAAAAAAGAAAATATCGAATTCCTTTCTTTACTCTCTTTATTGTGCGGGAAAAGAAAAGGAAAATGGTTATTTATTAATTGGACGTCTTTCATTGTTTGGTACAAAGAGAATAGTGGAAACTAAGAGATTTGGACGGAGAAAAAAATATTAGTTCCACACAATTTCTTACACCTTACTACTTGTTAGCAAAATTTGAAAAGAATGGAAAGGAAAAAAAATGACCATATGTTTTTAATTCATCTCAATATTATTAATATGTATTTTTTATGAAATAAAAAAATAAAGGTAAGTGTTGTTCCTTTTCGTTAGATTAAAGTAAATAAAGGAAATAAAAAAAATATGCCTTTCTTTATTTACGATATTTTTCCCCCTTTCTTCTCTATTTCTTATTTAAACAAACTGAAAACTTGAGGATGTTAAAAAATTGCATATCTACTACTAATAGTATGTTAATGATAAATATAGATGAACAAGGAAAACGGTGTGTGTGTGTATTATAAGTTAATCAAAATTCACATATTCAAATTTCACTCCCTAAATAAAAATCAACTGTTATAGAAACACAGAAGAAAGGGACACATATAGAGCATAATTGTAAGTAGATACAATTGAAGCAAGATTATTCATTTCTCTGCTCTTCATTAACCATTACAAGTCCACCCCTCATATCAGCGACAATTCAACCGATATAGTTATAAATTACAATATAAGATTCTTATACAAAATCCAAAAATAAAAGTAATTCATGATGCAGAAAAGGAAGAAGAACCTGAAGTTCTGGGAGATGTAGTAGGGAAGAGAGGGAGCAAATGAGGTTCAATGTCCCTGGGAGTTGAAGCGGGTGAAGGGTAGAAGAAAAACCCTTTCTCTTTGATAGCCTTCTCCTCCGCCTTTGTGTCCAAATGAGGGCTCATGGCGGATCGGTCAAATGGGACGGGTATGAGGGGCGTGATGGGGCTGAGGACAAGGGAGGGAAAGTCGAGGATGTTGGGGGACAAGATGTCGAGTTTTCTGGGCGAGAATCCGGAGTTGTTAGAGGAGAAACCGGGGTTGAGAGTGTTGATGTTGAGGTTCTTGAGGGAGTTTCTACGCTCGTAGCGTCTGAACCCAGATTGTTGCTGCTTTTTAGGTATGGATTTAATGGGTGGGATGTTGTGGGTGGGGTTGGTGGGCTTCGAGGAGGCTCGTTTGGCAGTCTCGGAGGAGCCAGTTAGCATTTGAACGACTTGCTTGAAGGAAGAGGTGTCGACTTGCACAAAGGTGGTCGGGTATGGGTTGGTGGGTTCAGATCTGGTCATTGGCTTCGGAGTCAGCGGTGGTTTCTTATTCCCTTGGTATCTTGGGGATTTAGAGGACTCCATAGAGAGAGAAACACAAGCAGCAGTAGTAGTAGAAGAAGAGTGCGATGAGATGAGACTTTCGTCTTGTTTTGGCATCAAATGTTTTCTTTCTTACTTTAATAGCATCGTTTAGTCTTCTTAATGAGGCTTGTAGTAGTGTTGATGCAATCCCTACGCGCTATGTTTGACGTGCCTATCCTCATAGAGAGAATTAGTGTATTTATTTATTCCCTAATTAATAAAACATATGTGCTCCATCACACGTGAAAATGATGTAACAAAGAGAAAATTATAAAAAATGGGAGATATAATAAATAATCGGATAAAAGACAAATATGTTAAAAAAGAAAAATTGGTACGAGTAAAATAATATGAGAAAATCATAGTAACTCATTATTCATAAGATATAAAGTGCACGTAAAAAATATGTAAACTTTTAAACCATGTAAGTGGATGAACAAAGCTTTTTTTAAAAAGAAAAGATCGAATTCCTTTCTTTACTCTCTTTATTGTGCAAGAAAAAAAAAGGAAAATGATTATTTATTAATTGGACGTCTTTCATTGTTTGGTACAAAAAGAATAGTGGAAACTAAGAGATTTGGACGGAGAAAAAAATATTGGTTCCACACAATTTCTTACACCTTACTACTTGTTATAAAAAATTGAAAAGAATGGAAAGGAAAAGAAAATGACCACATGTTTTTAATTCATCTCAGTATTATTAATATGTATTTTTTATGAAATAAAAAAAATAAAGGTATGTGTTGTTCCTTTTCGTTAAATTATAGTAAATAAAGGAAATAAAAAAAATCCGTCATTCTTTATTTACGATATTTCCCACCTTTCTTCTCTATTTCTTATTTAAACAAACTGAAAACTTGAGGATGTTAAAAAATTGCATATATACTACTAACATTATGTTAATGATGAATACAGATGAACAAGGAAAACGGTGTGTGTGTGTGTTATAAATTAATCAAAATTCACATATTCAAATTTCACTCCCTAAACAAAAATCAAATGTTAGAGAAACACAGAAGAAAGGGAAACATATAGCGCATGATTGTAAGTAGATACAATTGAAGCAAGATTATTCATTTCTCTGCTCTTCATTAACCATTACAAGTCCACCCCTCATATCAGCGACAATTCAACTGATATAGTTATAAATTACAATATAAGATTCTTATACAAAATCCAAAAATAAAAGTAATTCATGATGCAGAAAAGGAAGAAGAACCTGAAGTTCTGGGAGATGTAGTAGGGAAGAGAGGGAGTAAACGGGCTTCAATGTCCCTGGGAGTTGAAGCGGGTGAAGGGTAGAAGAAAAACCCTTTCTCTTTTATAGCCTTCTCCTGCGCCTTTGTGTCCAAATGAGGGCTCATGTCGGATCGATCAAATGGGACGGGTATGAGGGGCGTGATGGGGCTGAGGACAAGGGAGGGAAAGTCGAGGATGTTGGGGGACAAGATGTCGAGTTTTCTGGGCGAGAATCCGGAGTTGTTAGAGGAGAAACCGGGGTTGAGAGTGTTGATGTTGAGGTCCTTGAGGGAGTTTCTACGCTCGTAGCGTCTGAACCCAGATTGTTGCTGCTTTTTAGGTATGGATTTAATGGGTGGGATGTTGTGGGTGGGGTTGGTGGGCTTCGAGGAGGCTTGTTTGGCAGTCTCGGAGGAGCCAGTTAGCATTTGAACGACTTGCTTGAAGGAAGAGGTGTCGACTTGCACAAAGGTGGTCGGGTATGGGTTGGTGGGTTCAGGTCTGGTCATTGGCTTCGGAGTCAGTGGTGGTTTCTTATCCCCTTGGTATCTTGGGGATTTAGAGGACTCCATAGAGAGAGAAACACAAGCAGCAGTAGTAGTAGAAGAAGAGTGCGATGAGATGAGACTTTCGTCTTGTTTTGGCATCAAATGTTTTCTTTCTTACTTTAATAGCATCGTTTAGTCTTCTTAATGAGGCTTGTAGTAGTGTTGATGCAATCCCTACACGCTATGTCTGACGTGTCTATCCTCATAGAGAGAATTAGTGTATTTATTTATTCCCTAATTAATAAAACATATGTGCTCCATCACACGTGAAAATGATGTAACAAAGAGAAAATTATAAAAAATGGGAGATATAATAAATAATCGGATAAAAGACAAATATGTTAAAAAAGAAAAATTGGTACGAGTAAAATAATATGAGAAAATCATAGTAACTCATTATTAATAAGATATAAAGTGCACGTAAAAAATATGTAAACTTTTAAACCATGTAAGTGGATGAACAAAGCTTTTTTAAAAAAGAAAAGATCGAATTCCTTTCTTTACTCTTTTTATTGTGCAAGAAAAAAAGGAAAATGATTATTTATTAATTGGACGTCTTTCATTGTTTGGTACAAAAAGAATAGTGGAAACTAAGAGATTTGGACGGAGAAAAAAATATTGGTTCCACACAATTTCTTACACCTTACTACTTGTTAGAAAAAATTGAAAAGAATGGAAAGGAAAAAAAAATGACCACATGTTTTTAATTCATCTCAATATTATTAATATGTATTTTTTATGAAATAAAAAAATAAAGGTATGTGTTGTTCCTTTTCGTTAAATTATAGTAAATAAAGGAAATAAAAAAAATCCGTCATTCTTTATTTACGATATTTCCCACCTTTCTTCTCTATTTCTTATTTAAACAAACTGAAAACTTGAGGATGTTAAAAAAATGCATATATACTACTAACAGTATGTTAATGATGAATACAGATGAACAAGGAAAACAGTGTGTGTGTGTGTGTTATAAATTAATCAAAATTCACATATTCAAATTTCACTCCCTAAACAAAAATCAAATGTTAGAGAAACACAAAAGAAAGGGAAACATATAGAGCATAATTGTAAGTAGATACAATTGAAGCAAGATTATTCATTTCTCTGCTCTTCATTAATCATTACAAGTCACCCCTTATATCAGCGACAATTCAATCGATATAGTTATAAATTACAATATAAGATTCTTATACAAAATCCAAAAATAAAAGTAATTCACGATGCAGAAAAGGAAGAAGAACCTGAAGTTCTGGGAGATGTAGTAGGGATGAGAGGGAGTAAACGGGCTTCAATGTCCCTGGGAGTTGAAGCGGGTGAAGGTTAGAAGAAAAACCCTTTCTCTTTGATAGCCTTCTCCTCCGCCTTTGTGTCCAAATGAGGGCTCATGGCGGATCGATCAAATGGGACGGGTGTGAGGGGCGTGATGGGGCTGAGGACAAGGGAGGGAAAGTCGAGGATGTTGGGGGACAAGATGTCGAGTTTTCTGGGCGAGAATCCGGAGTTGTTAGAGGAGAAACCGGGGTTGAGAGTGTTGATGTTGAGGTTCTTGAGGGAGTTTCTACGCTCGTAGCGTCTGAACCCAGATTGTTGCTGCTTTTTAGGTATGGATTTAATGGGTGGGATGTTGTGGGTGGGGTTGGTGGGCTTCGAGGAGGCTCGTTTAGCAGTCTCGGAGGAGCCAATTAGCATTTGAACGACTTGCTTGAAGGAAGAGGTGTCGACTTGCACAAAGGTGGTCGGGTATGGGTTGGTGGGTTCAGATCTGGTCATTGGCTTCGGAGTCAGCGGTGGTTTCTTATCCCCTTGGTATCTTGGGGATTTAGAGGACTCCATAGAGAGAGAAACACAAGCAGCAGTAGTAGTAGAAGAAGAGTGCGATGAGATGAGACTTTCGTCTTGTTTTGGCATCAAATGTTTTCTTTCTTACTTTAATAGCATCGTTTAGTCTTCTTAATGAGGCTTGTAGTAGTGTTGATGCAATCCCTACGCGCTATGTCTGACGTGTCTATCCTCATAGAGAGAATTAGTGTATTTATTTATTCCCTAATTAATAAATCATATGTGCTCCATCACACGTGAAAATGATGTAACAAAGAGAAAATTATAAAAAATGGGAGATATAATAAATAATCGGATAAAAGACAAATATGTTAAAAAAGAAAAATTGGTACGAGTAAAATAATATGAGAAAATCATAGTAACTCATTATTAATAAGATATAAAGTGCACGTAAAAAATATGTAAACTTTTAAACCATGTAAGTGGATGAACAAAGCTTTTTTTATAAAAGAAAAGATCGAAATCCTTTCTTTACTCTCTTTATTGTGCAAGAAAAAAAAGGAAAATGATTATTTATTAATTGGACGTCTTTCATATTTTGGTACAAAAAGAATAGTGGAAAGTAAGAGATTTGGACGGAGAAAAAAATATTGGTTCCACACAATTTCTTACACCTTACTACGTGTTAGCAAAAATTGAAAAGAATGAAAAGGAAAAAAATTACCACATGTTTTAATTCATCTCAATATTATTAATATATATTTTTTATGAAATAAAAAATAAAGGTATCTGTTGTTCCTTTTCGTTAAATTATAGTAAATAAAGGAAATAAAAAAAATCCGCCTTTCTTTATTTACGATATTTCCCCCTTTCTTCTCTATTTCTTATTTAAACAAACTGAAAACTTGAGGATGTTAAAAAATTGCATATCTACTACTAACAGTATGTTAATGATGAATATAGATGAACAAGGAAAACGGTGTGTGTGTGTGTGTTATAAGTTAATCAAAATTCACATATTCAAATTTCACTCCCTAAATAAAAATCAACTGTTAGAGAAACACAGAAGAAAGGGAAACATATATAACATAATTGTAAGTAGATACAATTGAAGCAAGATTATTCATTTCTCTGTTCTTCATAAACCATCACAAATCCATCCCTTATATCCACAACAATTCCAACGATATAATTATAACTTATAATATAAGAATCATATACAAAATCCAAAAAATAAAAGTAATTCATGATGCAGAAATGGAAGAAGAACCTGAAGTTCTGGGAGATGTAGTACGGAAGAGAGGAAGCAAACGAGGTTCAATGTCCCTGGGAGTTGAAGCGGTTGAAGGGTGGAAGAAAAACCCTTTCTCTTTGATAGCCTTCTCCTCTGCCTCTGCGTCCAAATGAGGGCTCCTGGCGGATCGGTCAAATGGGACGGGTATGAGGCGCGTGATGGGGCTGAGGACAAGGGTAGGAAAATCGAGGATGTTGGAGGACAAGATGTCGGGATTTCGAGGCGAGAATCGGAGTTGTTAGAGGAGAAAGCGGGGTTGAGAGTGTTGATGTTGAGGTTCTTGAGGGAGTTTCTACGCTCATAGAGTCTGATCCCAGATTATTGCTGCTTTTTAGGTATGGATTTGATGGGTGGGATGTTATGGGTGGGGTTGGTGGGCTTGGAGGAGGCTCGTTTGGCAGTCTCGGAGGAGCCAGTTAGCATTTGAATGACTTGCTTGAAGGAAGAGGTGTCGATTTGCACAAAGGTGGTCGTGTATGGGTTGGTGGGTTCAGATCTGGTTATTGGCTTCAGAGTCAGCGGTGGTTTCTGATCCCCTTGGTATCTTTGGGATTTAGAGGACTCCATAGAGAGAGAAACACAAGCAGCAACAGTAGTAGAAGAAGAGTGCGGTGAGATGAGACTTTCTTCTTGTTTTGGTATCAAATGTTTTCTTTCTTACTTTAATAGCATCATTTAGTCTTCTTAATGAGGCATGTAGTAGTGTTGATGCAATCCCTACGCGCTATGTCTGACGTGTCTATCCTCATAAAGAGAATTAGTGTATTTATTTACTCCCTAATTAATAAAAAATGAGAGATATAATAAATAATCGGATAAAAGAGAAATATATTAAAAAAATGAAAAATTGATACGAGTAAATTAATATGAGAAAAATCATAGTGACTCATTATTAATAAGATATAAAGTACAAGTAAAAATATGTAAACTTTTAAACCATGTAAGTGGATAAACAAAGTTGTTTTTTTTTAAAAAAAGAAAAGATCGAATTCCTTTCTTTACTCTCTTTATTGTGCGGGAAAAGAAAAGGAAATGGTTATTTATTAATTGGACGTCTTTCATTGTTTGGTACAAAGAAAATAGTGGAAAATAAGAGATTTGGACGGAGAAATTTTTTTTGGTTCCACACAATTTCTTACACCTTACTACTTGTTTGCAAAAATTAAAAAGAATGGATAGGAAAAAAAATTGACCACATGTTTTTAATTCATCTCAATATTATTAATATGTATTTTTTATGAAATAAAAAAATAAAGGTATGTGTTATTCCTTTTCGTTAAATTAAAGTAAATAAAGGAAATAAAAAAATCCACCTTTCTTGATTTACGATATTTTTCCCCTTTCTTCTCTATTCCTTATTTAAAGAAACTGAAAACTTGAGGATGTTAAAAAATTGTGTATCTAGTACTAATAATATGTTAATGATAAATATAGATGAATAAGGAAAACGATATATATATATATATATATATAGACGCACACGTATGTATGTATGTTACAATTTACAACCAATTTTGGATTTGCTAATATCTTAAAATGAATTTTTGGCTTTAATATCTGACAAATTATAGTAGGGTTAAATATGTTTTTAATTAAATATATGTGATAACTAAATAACACCCTAATTCATTCGGTTAAAATTTATTAAATTAAAACAGAATGCGATCGCACTTGTTATTCAATAAAATCATATATGAAATATGATCGGATGAGTTGAGGTGTTATTTAATTGGCACATCATATTCATTAAAATTTATCGGTAAGTAGACACAAAAATTTAGTTATCACATCAACGTCAAAGTTAATCGTGTTAAGAGGATGAATTAAAATTACGTGATTTCAAAACATGAGAGACCCAAACCTACAGTTTCAAAGTTTATGGACTAAAATCAAATTTGAGTTAAACTTCATGGAATAAAAACATATTTAACCAATTAAAGTATATGGTTTATTCCATGATATGATATGATTCATTAATTAATAATTATTAATAAAAGAGAAAATAGTATATAACCACCCTAAAGTTTTACTATTTTATAAATAGGCACTATGAACTTTTGTTTAATCCTAATTAATCTTTAACCTTTTATAGTTGTTGCAATAGACTAGTTTATTAACATAGAGTTAAATAATTAACAAAATCAATCACAATCCTTAATATTTTGTGTTTAAAATATTAAAATCATTTAAAATAAAGTTTCAAAAATAAAAAAACATAAATTAAAAGAATACATCATCATGTTTTCATTTTCAAAACATAAAAAATTCTTGAAATTTGATATAATTAAAGAAAACACAACAAGAAATTCGCTAATTACCGAAGACCTTGTAGCGACGGCCATGACACTGTTGCTATTAGCGTCGGCCAGACCGACGCAACGACAGACGCTAATGAAATCACCATTGATTTTCTTTTTAAAATTTTTTATGTAGTGACGGTCAGGCTGTCGCTACTTAATAACGTTAGCGACGGCTCTGGTCGACGCTAAAGGTATACTACTTTTTTTAAATTTTTTTATTTAGAGTCGGCCAGGTCGTCGCCAAAAGAAATTTTTTTTAGCGTCGACCTTCGTAAAGTTAGTGTCCGCCTGGCCGTCACTAATTTTTTGTTATTTTTTCACTATATATATAATGTTTCGCGCTAAATAGTACAAGTAACAAATTTGGTGTAACGGTAATGCTCCTTTCTTATTGTGCAGGATGTGGGTTCAATTCTCATAATTGATAAACTATTGTAAGATTTATTCTTTTACGTGTTTTTAATATTTGAAACATAAAATCTTGAAATCCCTGGATTCAATTCTCACAATTGATAAACTTTTGTAAGATTTATTCTTTTACGTGTTTTTAATATTTGAAACATAAAATCTTGAAATTAGGGATGTCAACGGGGCGGGGGCGGGTAGTGACTACTCGTATACATACCCGCTAAAATTAATGGGTACCCATGCGGGTAACGGGTATCTGTGGGTATTCACGGGTATCCATTAATGTTTAAGAATTTAAATTTTATAAAAAGAAAGAGAGGAAATGTTATATAATATATTATAATATCATACTATATATATATAAATAATCATTATATAATACCATTATGTGTTAATATATTAAAAATATCATCAAATAATAATATAAAATAAATTATATGTCATCATAAAACGATAAAAAATCCTAATATTCAAATATATTTAATAGAAAAATATGTTTTAATAAGTATGCGGGTACCCGCGGGGCGGTAGTATAATATCCGTCCCCACCCATTATATAAACATGTGGGTACGCATTGCGGGTATATCCACGGGTACGGGTTTTTTTGACATCCTAACTTGAAATATTGAGATTTGTTAGGTTAATTATTTAACTTAATATTAATGAAAAGACCTATTGTAACACTAATAAGAGTTTAATGATTAATTAAGACAGATTGAAAGATCAATATGCCTATTTGTAAAATGACAAAAATTCAATGTGATTTGATACTCTTTTTACTTTATAAAACTAAAATTTTGATTTTCAACATAATCTTTTTTTTTCTCTTTCAATGACTTAATAAAAATATTCCTAAAAAAGGCATGACTCTATGGTAAGTGATTGGCAATTTTTTTACAACAAGTACAACTCGTTAATGGCTAGGTTATATTTCTTTCATTTTAAAATACCAACCATTTAAGAAAATTATTAAATATTATCAATTTTAAAATATATATTTACATTTGAATATATTATTCTCCTATTTTATTAACATATTTTTCATATCTATCTATTTACTTATATTAATGTTGTTTACAACACCTCCACGTGTCTTCTCATTAACCCATTTTTCTACCTACCTTTTCATTTTGTTTTTATATTATTATTATTGTTATAATAATATTATATTGGTATCTATTATTATTATATTATTATATTTACTCCTGTAACTTTTTCTATATCCTGTCTATCAATTCATCCTGTTTTATTATTATTATTATTATATTATCATATTATTTTATTCTATTATTATTTTTGTTCCTGTAACTTTTTCTGCACTTGCAAGATTCATCCTATTTTATTATTATTATTATATTATATTATTATTATTATATATTATATTATTCTATTATTATATTTGCTCCTACAACCTTTACCACACCCTGCCTATCAATGTAACAGTCAATGCCTACTGTTTGACTTCAGAAAAATATATCCATTCCCAAGTCTAAAATCTATTTACTTATATTAATGTTGTTTACATCACCTCCACGTGTCCTCTCATTAACCCATTTTTCTGCCTACTTTTTCATTTTATTTTTATATTATTATTATTATTATTATTATTATTATTGTAATATTATATTAGTATCTATTATATTTACTCCCGTAACCTTTTCTATACCCTGTCTATCAATTCATCCCGTTTTATTATTATATTATTTTATTCTATTATTATATTTGTTCCTGTAACTTTTTATGCACTCCATTGCAAGATTCATCCTATTTTATTATTATTATTATTTTATTATTATTATTATATATTCTATTATTCTATTATTATATTTGCTCCTGTAACCTTTACCACACCTTGTCTATCAATGTAACAGTCAATCTATTTACTTATATTAATGTTGTTTACATCATCTCCACGTGTCCTCTCATTAACCCATTTTTCTGCCTACTTTTTCATTTTATTTTTATATTATTATTATTATAATAAAAATATTATATTGGTATGTATTATATTTACTCTTGTAACCTTTTCTATACCGTGTCTATCAATTCATCCCGTTTTATTATTATATTATTTTATTCTATTATTATATTTGTTCCTGTAACTTTTCATGCACTCCATTGCAAGATTCATCCTATTTTATTATTATTATTATTATTATTATATTATTATTATTATATATTATATTATTCTATTATTATATTTGCTCCTGTAACCTTTACCACACCCTGTCTATCAATGTAACAGTCAATGCCTGCTGTTTGACTTCAGAAAAATATATCCACCCCCAAGTCTAATTATTTTCTCAATTTAAAATTGGACTTTGTAAACTTGAATTGCTACAAATATTTTATGTATCTGTTGATCAATTTTCTTTTTTCAAATTATATGCAGACCTATATGCACTGTCAAGATATGCCAATGCCAAGTTTGTACTAAATTCTGAAGCTTCTCATTTAGCTGAGTCCGAACAAGTGGATTCCAAGCAAAATAGGGGCAGAGACTGAAAATGGAAAAACCTAAACTAAGGCTTGCTCAAGTTCAGTATCAACTTCTGTTCTAAAAAGTCCCTAAGAAGCCGAGCTCAAGTACCTAGGCGGCACTGAACACAGTCCTTAGAGTCAAAAGGTATCAGATGCCTTAGGTCAACCAGAGATCTTCTATTTATAGGCTCTAGCTAATGGGCTTGACCTAGGTGAGGCCCATTAGCTGAAAATAGAGGTCCCCTAGATACATCAAGTTGCGGTCGGCGGAGGACCCCCTAGGCCCAACGGAACACAGCCCCTTGAGCTCGAGCCTGAGTTGTTCAGGCGAAGAGCTCAAAGTCATATGTGGCCCTTTCAGGGATGAGGCCCATTAGCTGAAAGTGGAGGTTGAAGTATATGGTTGAATCACAACAAGGGGGGTTGAATTGTGATTCTTTTAAAATTCTGCAATTTTATCTTCTAATAAAATTTTGCTCAAGATAAGTTCTTGGCTGTGTTATTAGAAGATGGATCTCCACAAGTAGAATTGTAAATATTAATGCTTATTATGCTGAAAATAGGATTCCTTTGGTGGAATCAATTTAGTTGCCACTTACTTAGGTATTATTAGTTTTGAAAACTTTTTGTGCACATGCAGAAGTTATGAGAGTAAGGGAAAGAAGAAAACACAAAGGTTTTTATACTGGTTCACCTCTTCCAACCTGAGGCTACGTCCAATCCCTACCTTTTGTAGGATTTTTCTCACTAACAAATCAGTTACAACCTTTCGGTACACACTACCACTAGTATTCTTTTTCCACAGCCTCTTCAGGCTTTCTCCAGAATCACCAAACTCACAGAAACAGACCCTGACTTACTACAGGACTTTCTGCAGAAGCACAGGTCCAGAAATCTGCAGAACTTCCTTCTGCAGACACCAAACACACACAGGCTCACACCAGAGCCTTTACAACCTCTCTAATAACTTTACCTAATGTGCCACAAGAGATTTTACAACAGACCAATCTCTTTGACCTTTCAGAAGCACAAAAATAGCAAGGTAAAGAGCAAATAGCTCACTAGATTATAATCAGAGTAGCAGCAGACTTTCCTAGTGAGCAAAACTCCCCCTCAACAACTTGTATAATCAGATTAGGAAGAATTCGAGGAGAGAGAAAAGGTTCCAGAAGCTGGCAGTGAGACAACAAATAATATTTTATGCTTCTGGAATGAAAGGTGTGTCTCAATGTGAAGAGAGCACCTCCTTTTATAGGTGAGGAGCCTTGTAGCCGTTGGAATGAGGTTAAAATGATCTAGCTGTGATGTATTGACAAGTCCCTTTCAGGTACAGCTGCAAAAGCTGACAGGTACAACTGTCCAGTTGACTGACCTTCATGCTTCTGCAGAATTTGCTTCTGCAGACAGCAAAACTGGCTCATTTCTTCACCAATGCTTCTGTGAATGTACTGAGGATGATTTCAGGATTATTTCAAGTGTATTTAAACTTGTGTTCCTCAGCTAAATCAGCAGGAGATCATTTTAGACTTTCTGGTTTGCTTTGCTGCTTCTGCAAAATCTAGACTTGCAAATTCCTTCTGCAGAAATGCTTCTGATCAACTGCAGATAATTCTTATGCTTCTGTGACATGTTTCATGTTCTCCAGTTGATATATCTTAAGAGTGAAATTCTGTTTTTGCTTTATTCTTAGAATTTCCTCTAAAATGAATCTCCCTTCTAAAGCAATTTCATTTGAAGTCTTTGAGATGCTTCTTCTTGCTTCTGGAAACTGAGAAGTGCTTGATAGCTTCTGCATGCTTAAATGAGTTGCTTTCAACTTACTCATCTTTATTTCAAGTTTTCCTTCACAGATTTGTCATTCTTTCATCTTATTGCTTCTGTTAACCATTAAGATGAAGCTTCTCATATTGTTCCTTCTGCAAGATGAAACCTGTTGCTTCTGGACACATTCTCAAATGAAATGGTCAGTTCTTTTGAAATTAGAATTATGCTAAGTTGCATTTGATTTGGTTGTCATGATTAAAACCACTTTGAGGGGATTCTTGGACCTTACAATCTCCCCCTTTTTGATGATGACAACCCAATCAAGTATTACTTAGATAATTCTGATTTTTGATACCAAACTCCCCCTGAATGTTAGCATTCATTTTGGTAATGATGATTGTTGCAAAATATATGATTTCAAAACTGAATTTCAATTTAAATCAATCATTTGCAGCAAAATGTATTGATCTTAGGAATATGCAGCAAACAATATGCATCAAACATCATCATTTGTCATTCATCATTAATCAAAAGGATTACACCAAAAAAGTCATAATCACAAAACAATCATAGTCAGAAAACATAGTTTGCTAGCCATCCGAAAAATATCAGCCCTAAACTACTTAGTACTACTTCTCCCCCTTTGTCATCAATCAAAAAACACAAGGGAAGTGTATGAGGAGAAGCAGAATCAGCATCTTTCACTTAGATGGAGATGAGTGATCAGATGATGAAGAAGTAGAAGGCTGTAGAAGGTTTTGTGGTGGCTGAAACTGTGTGAAAGGCATAGCTGGGGCCTGAGGTGCAATTACTGGAAGCACAAAAGTATTAAACCAAAACTGATGCTGTGTGAACCTCTCAATCATTTCATTTACTGTGTTTTGGAGAGTGTTCACATTGGAAAACAGTTTCTTCATGTCAGACTTGAGCTTCTGGATATTCTTCTCCATGGATTTGGAAGGAGAAGCAGCTTTAGAAGGTTCACCAGAAGCAGCAGCATCAGATTTTGGAGCAGCAGGCTCTTCAGCAGGTTTTTCACTGCTCAGTTGCTGGATAAAAGTGTTCATTGAGGAAAGATGTGAAGATATAGCAGGTATATTATCCATAATTGGTGCAGCAGCAGGTAATCCATAGTCCAGTATTGGAGAAGCAAGGAACTGATTAACCATATCAGTTCCAAATGTACCTACTGAAGGAGCTAAAACAGTAGCTTCCTTCTGCACTTCTTCCTTTTCTTTCTTCTCAACTTCTGGAGCATCAGCAGCTGGAATTGATCTTGTGGGGGATTGAAAATGTACTAGAGAATTATCCTGAGGGAAATGAGGGAAATCAGGAAGAGTTTGAGCCAAGTTGGCCAATGTGTCAACTGCCATGCCCTCTGCAGAAGCACTGATAGTTTCTTGAGAATCTTCATGGTGGAGTGCTTCTGTAGGTGGCGACTTGGGCTGAGAGACAGCTTCTTCCCCAGGAATGGAGTCAAGAGTTAGTGATGTAGATGATGCAGATACATCTGGATCTAAAGATGGAGAGGAAACCTTCAGATTCTTGGTTGAAGGTTCTCCAGAAGCACCAGCTGAATGGATCTTTCTTTTCTTGGTTCTGGGTGCTGTATTCTCCTATTCTTCACTTTCACTTGGACTGGAGTAGTATTGAGATGACTTAGGTTTTTCAATTAACATTCTCTGCACATTCATCTTTCCAAAAGTGCTGCAAGTATCACTAGAAGCTTCATCTTCTAGGGAGATGTTATTGAGTCTAAAGATTCTTGTGAGGAGCATGCCATAGGGTAAACTAGCATATGCTCTCTGGGGATTAGCTGATGAAATCATGCTTCTAAGGATTAAGTAAGATAAGGAGAAATGTTTTCCAAGAAGGAGGTGATAACATACCATTAGATCTTGATCAGTGACTCTTTCTAGAGTGCCAACTCTAGGTAGGAGTGAATAGCAGCAGAGTTTGTGAAATAACCTACAAATGGGAATGAGTTTGCTAGACAGAAGTTGTGAATTAGAATGTCTAAGGACTTTCTTTGTGACATCCTGCTTGGTCACACCAGCTGAGGTATACCAGTCATCATATAGCTTGTTTTGAACAACATCACATCCTAAGGCTTCATCAATAGTTTCTGAAGTGACTACAATTGTAGAACCTTTTATTTCTACAGCCAGGGAATTTCCATCACTCCTATACTGACTTGCAGAAGCATAAAATGATTTTACAAGCCTCTCATAGACTGGTTCTCTTAAGAGAAGATAATCTCCCCAATCCTGCTTCTGGACAAAATGTCCAATGTCCCATCCACATTTTTTAATTTCTCTAAGGAGAAATATCTTGCCAGGGATGACAACCTTCCATTCCCATTTCTCATTGAATATTTTCAGCATTTCCTCATTCTCAAAAAGGTCACAGTTAGTGTCTTGTGATCCTTCTGAGGGGTCACTTTCCTCCAATCTTTCACTTGAGCTTTCCTTCTTCTTTTCAGCAGTATTGAGGGCCTCATTGACATGGGAAGGGACTGCAGTGTGAGTGACAGAAGGAGAGTCTATTTCTATTGGTTTGTTGGGATCATTTCCTATGGTTTTGAAGGCAGGTCCAACACGACGCCTTTCAGACCTTCTAACATATACTACAGAAGCAATTTGTGCTTTAGGTGTAGTGTCAGCTGAAGGTGTTGGTGTAATGGAGGGTTGAGAAGGTGTTTGGTCAGGTTGAGGTTCATTTGCTGAAGGTTCAGTAGGAGCAGAAGCTTCCTCTGTTGAATGGCTGGAAATAGAGGGTTTAATTATGGGAGACTGAGCAGGTTCTGGTTCAACATATGGCACTATTTCATTGCCCATCACAATAAAATCATCAGATTCTGTGGAGGAGGAGTCTTTCTTTTCTAATGCGATTTGTTTGATTCTCATGATAAGAGAGGAATGTAAAGCAGAGACAGAGAGAGATGACAGAGGCTGAAAGTGAAAAGTTTGAGTTTGAAGAGGGCAGTGTGATGTTTCTTCATCTGAGAAACTCTCCTAAATAGTAGAACCCAACTAGCCGTTGCCTTATTTGAGAAGGAGAGAGGGAACAAGAGAGAGAGATGGAAGGAGTCATGTGCGCAGTTTTTTATGAAGTTGGTTAATGTCCAACAGTCATTAGCTTTTAATTTTCCTTAATCATGAACCAACTAACCTACCTGCTTTTAGCTAGAGACAAAAGCTAACTTTCTTTATTCCTTTTGTAGTTCCTATAGAATGAAAAGGCTACAGGTGAAGCTTTGACTTTGCCTAGAAAGGATAAGCTGTATTGAGCTTTGAAAGTGACCTTTCCTAGTATGTGTGATGTGACTAACCTATGTTTGTTAGTCAACAATCACTGTTGTCACGTTTCTCCTGATAAGCAGGTGGACAGAAGCAGCTTTGAAATTGTCCTTTGAAGAAGGATGTCTGCAGAAGCTAAAATTTTTATTTACTAGATTATCCTAAAGTCTGCAGAAGGTGAATTTTTTCATCCACCTTCTCAAGAAAGGTTTTGCAGAATGAAGAGTATTTCCATGAACTATTCTGCAGAAAGTGAGAAATTAATTTCAAGTACCAGAAGTTGCACATGCTACTGTAACTGTTACAGTTTTGTGCTTCTGCATGCAAATATGCTTCTCTATTTGCTTCTGTGGAGATATTAAGTTCCAGTGACATACATATTTTGATTCACACATCAAGCAACAAGGTTTTTCATATTAATTTTATTTCTAAGAAACACAAATCTCTCTTCAATAAGAGGTTTTGTGAAAATATCAGCAAATTGAAATTTGGTTTCAATGAATTTTAGTTCAATGTCATGCTTCTAGACATGATCTTTAATGAAATGATGATTAATATCAATATGCTTAGATCTAGAATGCTGAATTGGATTCTTGGACAAGTTAATTGCACTGGTATTATCACAGAAGATAGGAATATTAGTGTACCTCAAGCAATAGTCCTCTATTTGATATTTAATCCAAAGCATTTGAGAACAACAACTTGCTGCTGAAACGTATTCTGCTTCTGTGGTGGACAAAGCTATTGTGGGATGCTTCTTGCAAGACCAAGAGATTAACGATTCACCAAGAAATTGGCAGATCCCACTAGTACTTTTTCTGTCCAATTTATCTCCAGCATAATCAGCATCACAATATCCTGTGAGCTCAAAATCTGTGCCTTTCTTGTACCATAATCCAAGATTTGTAGTTCCAGCAAGATATCTAAAAATCCTTTTTACAGCTGCAACATGTGATTCTTTGGGAGAAGATTGAAATCTTGCACATAGACTTACAGAGTATAAAATTTCAGGTCTACTAGCAGTTAAGTATAATAGAGATCCTATCATTCCTCTATATTCCTTTTCAGAAACATGTTTACCATTTTCGTCCAGATTTAAAACTGCAGAGGGATGCATAGGAGTCCCCATGGATTTTGAACCTTCCATTTTATATTTCTTTAAGAGATCTTTAATGTATTTCTCTTTATTTATGAAGATACCATGCTTCTCTTGTCTGATTTGAAGTCCTAGGAAGAACTTCAATTCACCCATGAGACTCATTTCAAACTCACCTTTCATAAGATCAGAAAACTCTTCACACATTTTCAAATTAGTAGATCCAAATATTATATCATCAACATAAATTTGAACAATGAGAAGATCCTTATTGAAAGTTTTTCTGAAAAGTGTAGTATCAATTTAACCTCTTGAAAATTGATTTTGTAAAAGGAATGTGCTTAGTCTTTCATACCAAGCTCTAGGAGCTTGTTTTAAACCATATAAAGCCTTTGTTAATTTGAAAACATGATTAGGATGTTTTTTGTTTTCAAAACTAGGAGGTTGGTGTACATAAACTTCCTCACTTATGAATCCATTTAGAAAATCACTTTTCACATCCATTTGATAAAGATTAAAGTTTTTAAATGCAATAAAAGCAAGAAGGATTCTAATAGCTTCTAATCTAGCTACTGGAGCAAAAGTTTCATCAAAATCAATACCTTCTTGTTGGTTGTAACCTTGAGCTACTAACCTTGCTTTGTTTCTAATAACTTTACCTTCTTCATTCATTTTGTTTCTGAATACCCATTTAGTGCCAATTATGGTGTGATTGTCTGGTTGAGGCACAAGAGTCCAGACCTTGTTTTTCTCAAACTGGTCTAGTTTTTCTTTCATGGCTTCAACCCATGATTCTTCATCAAGTGCTTCTTGTACACTTTTTGGCTCAACTTGAGAAAGAAAAGCAGTGTCATTTATTTTTGTTATTTGTCTCCTTGTTTTTACACCTTCCTCAACATTTCCAATTACTTGGTCATGAGGATGGTAAGTCACAGATTTCCAGCTTCTGGGCAGATTCTGCTTCTGACAATCAGAATCTTCTCCAGAAGCACCTACAGCTTCTGCAGGTTCAACAACCTTTTCTGCAGAGCTATGATTTTCAGAAGGCACTCTCTTTGGCTGACTTTCATCATCAGAATCTTGCTTGTCACATGCTTGAGAAGGAGAGTTAGCATCATTGAAAATAATATGCATGCTTTCTTCTATTGTCTGATTTTTGAGATTATAGATTCTATATGCTTTGGAAGTGATAGAATACCCAAGAAATATTCCTTTTTCAGATTTAGCATCAAATTTCTCAAGGTTATCCTTATTGTTTAATATGAAGCATTCACTTCCAAATATGTGAAAATAGGCAATGTTGGGTTTTCTTCCTTTCCATAGTTCATATGGAGTTTTATTAAGGATGCTTCTGATAGAAACTCTGTTAAGTATGTAACATGCAGTGGAAACAACCTCACCCCAAAAGTATTTTTGAATTCCACTGTCACTTAACATAGTTCTTGCCATTTCATGGAGGGTTCTATTCTTCCTTTCTACAGCTCCATTTTGTTGTGGAGTTCTAGGACAAGAGAAGTTGTGGGAAATTCCATTTTCATCAAAGTAGTTTTTGAAAAAATAGTTTTCAAATTCCCCTCCATGATCACTTCTTACAGAAGCTACCTTTTGGTTTCTTTCATTTTCAACTTTCTTGAGAAAGATTTTGAAAGATTCAAAAGTTTCATCCTTAGTAGCTAAAAGCAAAACCCATGTGAATCTAGAGTAATCATCTACTATTACAAGCCCATATTTCTTTCCTCCCAAACTAGGTGTTTTAGTAGGACAAAAAAGATCAATATGCAATAATTCTAAAGTTCTTTTGGTAGTTATTACATTTTTAGGATGAAAGCTAGATTTGGTATGTTTTCCCTTTACACATGCTTCACATATTTTGTCTTTATCAAATTTTAGTTTTGGCAATCCTTTGACAAGTTCTAGTTTGGATAATTTAGAAATGGACTTCATGTTTAAGTGACCTACCTTTCTATGCCAAATCCATTTTTCATTTTTAAAAGAAGCAAGACAGGTTTGATGTGGAAGTTCTTCTAGACTTATGCTATAAAGATTTTTGCTTCTAATGCCTGAGAATAATACCCTTTTAGTAGATGATTCTCTAATTTCACAGAATGTAGGTTGGAACATAACTTCATAGCCACTATCACATAACTGACTAATGCTAAGAAGATTATGTTTTAACCCTTTCACATACTATACATTATTAATTGGGGTAGAATTGTGATTCTTTTAAAATTCTGCAATTTTATCTTCTAATAAAATTTTGCTCAAGATAAGTTCTTGGCTGTTTATTAGAGGATGGATCTCCACAAGTAGAATTGTAAGTATTAATGCTTATTATGCTGAAAATAGGATTCCTTTGGTGGAATCAATTTAGTTTCCACTTACTTAGGTATTATTAGTTTTGAAAAATTTTTGTGCACATGCAGAAGTTAAGAGAGTAAGGGAAAGAAGAAAACACAAAGGTTTTTATACTGGTTCACCTCTTCCAACCTGAGGCTACGTCCAGTCCCTACCTTCTGTAGGATTTTTCTCACTAACAAATCAGTTACAACCTTTGGGTACACACTACCACTAGTATTCTTTTTCCACAGCCTCTTCAGGCTTTCTCCAGAATCACCAAACTCACAGAAACAGACCCTGACTTACTATAGGACTTTCTGCAGAAGCACAGGTCCAGAAATATGTAGAACTTCCTTCTGCAGACACCAAACACACACAGGCTCACACCAGAGCCTTTACAACCTCTCTAATAACTTTACCTAATGTGCCACAAGAGATTTTACAACAGACCAATCTCTTTGACCTTTCAGAAGCACAAAAACAGCAAGGTAAAGAGCAAATAGCTCACTAGATTATAATCAGAGTAGCAGCAGACTTTCCTAGTGAGCAAAACTCCCCCTCAACAACTTGTATAATCAGATTAGGAAGAATTCGAGGAGAGAGAAAAGGTTCCAGAAGCTGGCAGTGAGACAACAAATAATATTTTATGCTTCTGGAATGAGAGGTGTGTCTCAATGTGAAGAGAGCACCTCCTTTTATAGGTGAGGAGCCTTGTAGCCGTTGGAATGAGGTTAAAATGATCTAGCTGTGATGTATTGACAAGTCCCTTTTAGGTACAGCTGCAAAAGCTGACAGGTACAGCTGTCCAGTTGACTGGCCTTTATGCTTCTGCAGAATTTGCTTCTACAGACAGCAAAACTGGCTCATTTCTTCACCAATGCTTTTGTGAATGTACTGAGGATGATTTCAGGATTATTTCAAGTGTATTTAAACTTGTGTTCCTCAGCTAAATAAGCAGGAGATCATTTTAGACTTTCTGGTTTGCTTTGCTGCTTCTGCAGAATCTAGACTTGCAAATTCCTTCTGCAGAAATGCTTCTGATCAACTGCAGATAATTCTTATGCTTTTGTGACATGTTTCATGTTCTGCAGTTGATATATCTTAAGAGTGAAATTCTGTTTTTGCTTTCTTCTTAGAATTTCCTCTAAAATGAATCTCCCTTCTAAAGCAATTTCATTTGAAGTCTTTGAGATGCTTCTTCTTGCTTCTGGAAACTGTGAGAAGTGCTTGATAGCTTCTGCATGCTTAAATGAGTTGCTTTCAACTTACTCATCTTTATTTCAAGTTTTCCTTCACAGATTTGTCATTCTTTCATCTTATTGCTTCTGTTAACCATTAAGATGAAGCTTCTCATATTGTTCCTTCTGCAAGATGAAACCTGTTGCTTCTGGACACATTCTCAAATGAAATGGTCAGTTCTTTTGGAATCAGAATTATGCTAAGTTGCATTTGATTTGGTTGTCATGATTAAAACCACTTTGAGGGGATTCTTGGACCTTACAGAGGTCCCCTAGGTACCTCAAGATGAGGTCGGCGGAGGACCCCCTAGGCCCAACGGAACACAGCCCCTTGAGCTTGAGCCTGAGTTGTTCAGGCGAAGAGCTCAAAGTCATAGGTGGCCCTTTGTAGGGCCCTTTATTGTTGTTCTTCGAGGTCGATGTCACCGACCTGGACCCTGTGGCCCCGATCGAGCCCGAGGTGAAGAGCTCAAAGCTCTGAGTAACTTTAAGTAAATCTCGAGATTTGGCGCTTCTAAAGAAAAGCTCCGTCTCGAGTTCAAGCTATGATGTTTCTCAGGTCATTAACGTTTCTGGTGACAAAAAGATTTTGGCATAATAAAATAATTTTATTTTATATATAATCGTGACGTCAAATCACGGAGCTCAAAGGTTTTTAATCTGAGCTGTGAATTATCTGCCAACTGTCCCTCACCCTTAGATCAAGAGCGCATCTTTTGATGATGAGACATATCACCATTTCCCTAGGCCTGTTTTTTCGAGACGTGCGACAGAGTCATGATGGTGGTTAAATTAATGAATAATGATGCGTTTTGTGGGATTTTAATTTTCTTATTTCCCAATTCAAAAATTTACTGCTAGTTAATGGTGGTTTATTAATTTCTCCACTTATTAAAACCCACCATCCCCCTCTTCTCAACCGTTACTCTTCTTCATTCCCTTCATTCTCCCGTTTCCTTCTTCTTCACTTCTCCCACTCACATTTCTCCATTTATATTGCTTCATTTCCTCCCCTTCCTTCAACGCGTAGACCTCATCCAGTTACTTTATGTTCTTACCTTTATTTTCTCTGTGATTGGTACGCTGTCCACCATGTTTGAGACTGCAATCCCTGTGGCTGGTGAGGATAATACCGTGGGAGGGGAAGCTTTAGAAAACGTTACAGACCAAGCTAGTAGCCTCTTTCCCTGGGTAGAGTCCTCAGTGCTTACACGCACTTCAGTTCTTTTTTTCCCCAGAATCTCTTCTTCCTTTTAGAAATCTGATTCGCGCTCGGTTCCCAGAAATTAGAAAATATTTAATTTTAGAGCCACCTGTAATAAATGAATACGTATGTTCTGGTCCTCCCCCTTCCTCATCTCCTGCTTTTACCTTTATCTACGAAACCTGCTTGACAAAACTTAAGGTCCCCCTGCCCTTCACCTACTTCGAATGTCAAGTCTTAAACTTGCTCAATGTGGCACCGACTCAACTTCACCTCAACAGCTGGGGTTTCATTCGAGCCTTTGAGATTTTATGTCAATACCACAATTTAGCTCCTTCCCTTAGGGTATTCTCTTATTTCTTTCAAGCAAAGCTAGGAAATTGTCCCGTAGGCTGGACATCACTGAATGGGTATTCGGGGAGGCCTTTGCTAAATCCTATCCATTCTTCCTACAAAGATTTTAAACCCTACTACTTTTGATTGCGAGGAACAGAGGAGACCTCCGAGCTACTTTTTAATACTTTGGGGGAACCAAAGTTCCGCTTTTACTGGACTAAAAACCCGAATAGGTTGATACGGCTTAGAGAGAGTAGTTTGTCCGACCTTGAGCTCGCGGACGTAAAATTATTATCGTCCTTCTACCTGGTGGATTGTAGTGTGTTGATTGAGTAGGAAGGAGATGCTGGAGCACTTCAACCCTATATTGGTAATTTTTGTTTTTATTTATTCATGTTATCACAGCCTTTTAAGCCTGACTAATTTTCTTTTTCTATCATTTTAGTTGACATGTCGAGCAAAAGGGAAGGATTTGTTCCTCAAATGGATGCTAAGGCAATGAGAGCTTTCAGCAGGACCAACAAGCGCAAACAGGATCCGAGCCCGTGCTTGTGAACGACGTCGAGCATGAAGTTTCTTTTTCAACCATTTCGGACAAGCTCGTCAACAAGAAGGCTTGTACCAACAAAGAACCGACCTCATCCTCTGCTCAGCCTGCTCCTAATGTTGAAAATTTCCAACCCAGTTCATCCAACCGAGCACTCTTGGTAACGCCCGGCATCCCAAAGTGGTGGCACTGGTTTCAAGGTTTCGAAGGACAATCGGGTTCTGCAGTAACCTCAGTATTTGATCGGCGATTACCCACTGAGCAGCTCGTCCAGACCCATTTCTGCAAGCCTCATGACTTTGTCAGGATTCAGAAAGTTGGGATGGTGAATATTGCTAAGATGGTGTAAGTGTTCACAACGCAGACTACGTTTTTGGGCCATGCCTTGGAGGCCGGGTTCGGAATGTTGGAAAAAGAGCTGAAAGAAAAGACCGAAAAGTTGAAGAAGCAGGAAGCAGAGGTTGCAAAGGCAAAAGAAGTCGCCTCCAAACTAAAGAGCTTACAAGAGAAGTTTTAGAACTTCACTTTGGAAAAAGAGAAGTTAGAGGGCGACTTCGCCGGTCTGAAGAATGAGAAGGAAAAGACCGACGCCCTTCTTTCTTAGAAGTCGAAGCTGCTGAGGAGAGACTGCTTGCCGAGCAGGATGGGCGTAAAGAGGATGCAAATCGCTTGAAGGATGAAATGACTTATCAGTACGAGCAAGGATTTGAGAAAGCCATCGATCAAGTCAAATTCCTTCACCCTGGGATTGATGTGGGTGAGGTGGGAGCTTTCAAAGAGATCCAGGATGGGAAGTTGATTGATATCCCTGATGATGAAGTGTGAACAATCTTTCTATGTTTGATTTCACCTTTTTGTACCCACATTTATTTCCTTTGTCTTGAACTTTTTGTTAATCTAATGTATTTATTTGCCTACTTTTTAACTTTAATGAACTTGCCTCCTTATTTCGAACCTTAGCTTCTATTGCGAACTACTTTGGAAAAAACAAGCATCAAAGTCTTCACATTTTGGGCTTTTAAATGTTCGGGGAAAGGCTATAAGTATCTCGTTAACTAAGTGAGTAAGCTTTTTTAACCAAGAACCATTCACCCTTTAAGCAAGAATGAATGGTTATTGCTTCCAACAGAAGTTATCTTCAAAGGAAACCGAGCTAATCAGGTGATTTAAAACACCTATAAAGTGGATGTCCATCACCTCTAACATAAATTATTTTGTAAGAAACCAAGTTAACATCTGATTAAAGGTATCTGCAAGTTAGATGTTCATGGCTTGTAACAAAATTTACTTCAACAGAAACCAAGTTAATCTTTACCAAATCTATTTCAACAGAGACCAAGTTAATCTTTACCAAATTTATTTCAACAGAGACCAAGTTAATCTTACCCACATTATACTAGGAGTAATTCATGCCTTAAGACTTAGTAAAAAAAGTGGTAACTTTATAAGTACCTTTGCAAGTTCGCTATTTGTAGCTTCAGTTTTCCACCACCGAGCTGTGCTCGGCGACACCAATCTACTTGGTGTTTGTAGCTTCATTTTTCCACCACCGAGCTGTGCTCGGAGACACCAATCTACTTGGTGTTTGTAGCTTCATTTTTCCAGCACCGAGCTGTGCTCGGAGACACCAATCTACTTGGTGTTTGTAGCTTCAGTTTTCCACCACTGAGCTGTGCTCGGAGACACCAATCTACTTGGTGTTTGTAGCTTCATTACAGCTCGGCGACACCAATCTACTTGGTGTTTGTAGCTTCATTACAGCTCGGCGACACCAATCTACTTGGTGTTTGTAGCTTCATTACAGCTCGGCGACACCAATCTACTTGGTGTTTGTAGCTTCAGTTTTCCACCACCGAGCTGTGCTCGGTGACACCAATCTACTTGGTGTTTGTAGCTTCATTTTTCTACCACCAAGCTGTGCTCAGAGACACCAATCTACTTGGTGTTTGTAGCTTCAGTTTTCCACCACCGAGCTGTGCTCGGCGACACCAATCTACTTGGTGTTTGTAGCTTCAATTACGTTGTCCATGTAATGTCTTAAACAATACATGTATCAAGTGCCTCATTAAAAACTCTTCCACCTCGGAAGAGAAAAGAGTGCACCAATTTATTAAAATTCAAACATTAGAACAACCCACAGTTTGTAGTAGAAATAATTTCCTAAGTTCCTAATCCTACTCTTACGAAATGTCATAAAGAAATTGCAAGGAACTAAAAGGAACAAAAAGAATTTAACTGTAGTAGAAACACAAATTAGCTAGGTTCCATGTCCTAGGCACTTGCCTTCCCCTGAGCTCTTCCAACTTGAATGCACCTCGGACGACCTCTTCTCGAACACGAAAGGGGCCGTCCTAATTCAGGGTGAGTTTATTAGATGTTGCGTCCCTGATGATTCTTCTCAAAACCAGATCCCCGACCTTCAACTTCCTGGGTACTACCTTCTAATTGTACTTCTTTGCTGCCCTCAGCTTACAAGCAAATTCACGAATATGAGTTGCTTCCCTTACTTCGGGCAACAAATCCAGTTCAACCAGTCTCTCATCCCCATTGTTCTGCTCGTCAATCACCTCGGTCCGCAATGTAGGTTCCATGATCTCCACTGGAATCATCGCATCGGTACCATGTACTAGCTTGAAGGGTGTTTCCCCTGTTGATGAGTGTATAGTAGTGTGGTACGACCATAATACCAGAGGCAGATGCTCCACCCACAGGCTTTTCACTACACCCAACCTCTTCTTCAATCCACTCAATATAACCTTGTTGGCAGACTCAGCCTGTCCGTTGGACTGTGGATGCTCTACTGAAGAAAACTTATGCGTTATCCCATGTTGGTCGCAAAATTCTGCCACTGACTGACTAGCAAATTGAGTTCCATTATCTGACACTATGTATCTGGGGATTCCAAACCTGCAGACCAGATTCTTCCAGTAGAACTTTTTAACTCTGTCCGCTGTAATAGTTGCCACTGGCTCAGCCTCCACCTACTTGGTAAAGTAGTCGACTGCTACAATAAAAAACTTAACTTGTCCCCGAGCTACTGGAAATGGTCCCATGATGTCTGCCCCCACATGTGAAAAGGCCATGGCGAGCTGATCGACTGTAAGGTCATGCGATGTGCTCAATGGCGATCAGAGAATTTCTGGCACACTTCGCATTTCCTCACATAGTTCATAGAATCCTTCCTTAAGGTCAGCCAGTAATACCCGACTCTGAGGATCTTAGAAGCTAAAGCTCCTTGATAAGTGAAAATTAGTTGATAAATTAGAGCACTTTTCAGTTCACTTATCAAGGATAAAATGATAATTTTGCCCCAATTCAATCCCTTTTTATTAAATATTAGATAAATTGTATTTATTAATCTGAGATTTGAATTTGATGCTATTTTGATAGAAATATTGCTGATTTTTGCAGGATATTGCAAAGATTTAATTTGAAGGATAAATAGCATCAAATGAGGAAGATATCTGCAAGATTTGAGATTGATTGAAGATATTTAATGAAGATTTAAAGAAGATTTGAAGCCATTAATGAGGAGATTATTGCCAATCAATCAAGGATTCTGCAGACAAGCTTCCCGAATAAATCAAGGATTGCTCAATGAATGCAAGAAGATCATTAAATAAAGGGAAACAAGGAAGGACAAATATGCGAAGACCAGTCTCGGGGAGAGATCAAGATTAAAAAGAGAAAGTTGGAGCAGCAGGATGCTACCTGCGCTTCACCTGCGCTATAGCGCAGGGTGAAGCGCAGACTCTCTGGAAGTTGCGCTCAATCCTGCGCTATAGCGCAGCCTGGAGCGCAGGTTACACTGATTTGGTCCCTGTTGCCATTTTTAGATAGATCTCTTCCCAATTTGCGTTGTCTTTCCTTAGTCTATAAATAGGAACCTCTTGCACCAATTTGAAAGGTCGTCCATCATTGTAATCTAGTTTATAGTTCAGTGATTATGTACCAGAGCTAAGTTTAGAGTAGGAGAGTAGGAGCACTTCACGAGGATTGAAGATGGTGACAGCATCTTCCGTGGTTTGTATGGCTACTTCGTGTAGTTAACTCTCCAGTAGGATTGGATGTAATTGATTCTATCCCTAAGTGTATGTAAATTCTATATTATTATTTATGAGCTCCCTATCTATAATATTGGTAATCTTATTCTGTACTTAATTCCTAATTCCCACGCTTGCGTCTGGAGTTATAGGCTAGTCTTAACTAAAGTAGTTTTGATTAGGACTGAGAATGGGGGAGAGGATTATGAAGAAACCCAAACTCTGAGTGAATAAGAGGACTCGGTGCTCTGTGACCGATACATGGGCATTTCTAATGAGCGATGGGTAGTGTGATTACTCTAGCGAAGGGCGTTCATAGGGCTAGGCCTTAGTATCGATAGCAAGGAGTTAGTTAATTGTGAATCCCGGACCGGAACATGGATGTGTCTTAGTGAGTGATGGGTAGTGACAGTACTCTAATGAAAGGTGTGTCCACAGTATGAGGCCGCGTTTATCAACTAGTTTCTTACAAACAGAATAATAAAATAAAGAGCAAAATAAGCCGAGGGTAAGTCTGTCGCCTGGGAGATCCCGCATGGATTATCCTTGAGTGTGTGAGGCCGCTGGTAACTCGGGGTCTTAGCAATAAAGTTTGTCTACAGTATTATAGAGTAAACCTAAAATAAAAGATAATCTTTACATGAACAAAGGGTGAGATGAGATGAAGTCCAATCCTAATCCAAGTAAAGTGTCTCTAACTCTACCTTTCTAATTCCAATTAATTATTTACTCCCTCTTTACAATTCCGCAATTACACTCTCTAAATTGTGCTTTCTCTTGATAAATAGATCACAGTCTGCATAAATTAACCGTTCCCTTTGGATACGATACTCTTTCTTACTATTATACTGCTGGATTTTTGGTTCGCTTGCCAGAAACCCATCAAGTATTTTTGGTGCCGTTGCCGGGGAACGGTTCTCAATTTGTGTAGACCTTGGCGGTCTAGTTATCAAGTTTTTCTTATTATAATTTATTATCTTAGGAATTTATTAATTTTTTCTTTTTTTAGGACTATAATTATTTATTTTATTAATTTTATTATCATAATTATAAAAAATTCTTCAACACTTACCCTTTTTCAAGTTTCTTGTTTATGCTTCTGAGAGGTCAGGCGTCTCCTAATCAACTTCAGTTCGACCCGGAAATCGAAAGGACGTCCCGAAGGAACAGAGGTAGAAACTCGAGGAGGAGAAGAAGGAGGATACTTGTTGAAGAAACAAAAAATATGGCAGAAGAGGATCCCCCGAGAAGGAGGACATTAGGAAATTGCATCTCTCATCAAGGACCACGTCACTTCTCCAGCATTCTATTGCCACCCAATGCAAGAACTTTGGAGTTGAAGACTGCACATCTTAATCTCATCAGCGCCCATCAATTCGCTGGATTGGATCATGAAAATCCAAACTCTCATCTCTCTAATTTTTATGAATTGATTGGTACTATGGGTTTTGATGAAGGTAGTTTGGAATCTGTTTACTTACGCTTGTTTCCTATCTCTTTGATAGGTAAAGCTAAGGAATGGCTACAATCACACCCAAATCAAAGTCTGACCAGTTGGGGTGTGGTTGAGGAGATGTTCTTGTCACGATTCTTCCCACCAGGGAAGCAAATTGAAGCCAAAGCAGATATTTCCACCTTCAGACAAGGGAATGATGAACCACTTTGTGAAGCTTAGGAGAGATTTAAATCTTTGCTGCGCAAATGTCCCAACCATGGCTTTGAAGACATAGCCCAACTTAATATGTTTTGCAAGGGACTGCGTTCAGATTCCAAATCATTCATAGACGCTACAGCAGGAGGAACAATCTTATCCGCAGATGTTGATCAAGCACTTCAAATTATAAATAATTTCGCTCAGAATGATCAACAAGCTCGAAGTGGAAGACAGCCTGTACAATTGCAAAAAGGGATGCTTGAACTTAATCAAAGTGATGCTCTATTAGCAGAGAATAAGCTCATCAAACGTCAAATAGAAGCACTCACCGAGACATTGAAGGAACTCCCTCAACAACCCAAAGCTGTCTACTCACAACCCATCCAAGCCCAACCATTGATTTGCAATTTCTGTGGAGGAGACCATCAGAATGGTCAATGTGCTTCCCAAGAAATACAGCAAGAGCAAGTCAACCACATGGGTAATCAGGGGAGGCAAGGGAAATTCTCCAACAACAACAGCAATCAGTACTCTCAAGGTTGGAGAAATAACCAAACCAACTCTTGTTGGAATCAGACTGAAGGAAGACAACCGCCCTACCAACAACAACCCTCAACACATGACAAATTGAATTCTATGTAGGGAAAGATTGATGAATTAGTGCAAGGATTTAATGGATTCAAGAAGACCACTGAGGCATCAATCAAAACTCTAGAGAATCAAGTGGGTCAATTAGCAACTGAGATGGCAGAGCACAGACAACAATTCTCAGCTGTGACCCAAACTAATCCAAAGGAACAATGTAACTTGGTTGCTACTGATGGCAACAAGTCAGAGGAGGAGGAACTTGATGAGGAAGAAGAAATCATCTTCGAGGAACCACTGCTTCAAGAGGAAGCTGTTCATCAAGATGAAGAAAAAGCAGCCCAACAAGAGGAACCTCATGAGAGAAGGTCTTGGTTACAGGTAAGTCACTTGACCCAGGTAGGTTTACTATACCCATCTCTATTAGCAATCTACCCTCTATTCATGCTTTATTAGATCTTGGAGCAAGCATCAATTTGATGCCGCTATCGTATTTTAATAAGTTGAGTAATGTGAAGGTCAAGCCTGCTAATGTGAGATTGCTTCTTGCAAATAAATCTGCTCAAAGCCTGCATGGAATAGTGGAGGATATTGAAATAAGAGTAGGTAAATTTGCATATGTGGTAGATTTCTACATTGCAGATACAGAGGAGGAGGATACTGAAGTCCCCCTCATTTTAGGAAGACCATTCATGAAGGCTGCTAAAATGATAATTGATGTTGATCGAGGGAAATATGCATTGAGCTCAAAGGATGAAACCATTGTGTTTCATATTGATAGGGGTATACCCAAACTAGATCAAACTGATGCTATTTCCAAAAACCCTCCACAACTGTCAGGCTCCGTATTTCTGAGGAAGCCTAGAATGAGGGTAAAGCACCCTGAGACAACTTGGGAGTTCAAGCTCAAAAGGAGAAAGAGATCAACATCTGGCACTGAAGAGGACAGTGACAATGAAGGAAGAGTCATAGATTGGCATGGAGGATGGGAACTCAAAGGTAGAACTGGTATGGAGTCCAACATCATCCTCCACTTGAGGCCACCATAAAAGAAGTTGCATAACCAGGCGTCGAGCTAAAAGACGTTAAACAAGCGCTTCCTGGGAGGCAACCCAGTGTTTGTGAGTTTTGTTTTCTTTCTCTTTTTCTTTTTGTTAATTTTTAGTTTTAGGAATTACCTGTGTAATTAGGAAACTGCCAAATTGGGGATATAAATTTAAAAGGAATGCATGGAATCAATTAGGAGTAGCAGAAACAGATAGAAAATTTATCGTTTTTCTATTATTATTAATTTTTCTTCCACACTTACCTTTTCCAGTTTCTTATCTATGTTTTTGAGAGGCCAGGTGTACCCCAATCAATTACAATTCGACCCGGAAATAGAGAGGACATCTAGGAGGAACAGAGGCAGAAATGTGAGAAGGAGAAGAAGGATAATTGTAGAAGAGCCCAAAAACATGGCTGAGGAAACTACAAAAAGGACTTTAGGAGATTATGTCACTCATCAAGGACCACATCACTTTTTAAGCATTGTGTTACCTATAACTGCAAGAGCTTTAGAATTGAAAACTGCTCACCTCAACCTCATTAGTGCACATCAATTTGTTGGATTGGATCACGAGGATCCAAATACTCATCTCTCTAACTTCTATGAATTAATTGGCACTATGGGTTTCGAGGAAGGTAACCTAGAATCTATTTACTTACGCTTGTTTCCTTTCTCTTTGATAGGTAAGGCTAAGGAATGGCTGCAATCACATCCAAATCAAAGTCTAACCAGTTGGGGTGTGGTTGAGGATAAATTTTTGACAAGATTCTTCCTACCAGGGAAGCATATTCAAGCCAAAACAGATATTTCTACATTCAGACAAGGGATGGATGAGCCACTGTGTGAAGCATGGGAGAGATGCAAGTCTTTCTACGCAAATGTCCCAATCATGGCTATGACGATATAGCCCAACTCAACATATTTTGCACGGGACTCTGATCAGATTCAAGGTCATTCATAGATGCTGCAGCGGGAGGAACTATCTTATCCGTAGATGCTGATCGAGCAATAGCTATCATTGATAACTTTGCACAAAACGATCAACAAGATCAATGTGGAAGACAACCTGCTCAATTACCAAAGAAAGGGGTGCTGGAACTCAATCAAAGTGATGCTTTCTTGGCCGAGAACAAGCTCATTAAACGACAAATAGAAGCACTCATTGAGACGTTAAAGGCACTCCCTCAATAACTAAAAGCTGTCTACTCACCACCTATCCAAACCCCACCATTGATTTGCAACTTTTGTGGAGGTGACCATCCAAATGGTCAATGTGCTAATCAAGGGATACAATCAGAGCAAGTCAATTTCATGGGAAACCAGGGGAGGCAAGGTAATTTCTCCAATAACAATAACCAGTACTCACAAGGATGGAGGAACAACCAAACCAACTCTGGTTGGGGTCAGAATGGAGGATCTAGACAAACACCTTATTAGCAGCAACCTTCAACCTATGACAAATTAAACAGTTTGGAAGAAAAGATTGATGATCTCCTACAAGGATTCAATGGATTCAAGAAGAATACAAAGGCGTCAATCAAGACTTTGGAGAATCAAGTGGGACAGCTAGCAAATGAAATGGCAGAGCACAAGCAACATCACTTCTCAACTGTAACCCAAACCAACCCAAAGGAACAAAGCGACTTAGTTGTTACTGATGGCAACAAGTCAGAGAAGGAGGAACTTGATGAGGAGGAGGAAATCATCTTTGAAGAACAACTGCCCCAGGAAGAATTATCTAAAGAAATTATTCATCAATATGAAGAAGAAGCAGCACAAGAGAAAGAGGAATATCATGAAGAGGAGGTCTATATTACAAGTAAGGCACTTGACCCAGGTAAGTTTACTATACCTATCTCTATTAGTAATCTACCCCCTACTCAAGCTTTATTAGATCTTGGAGCGAGCATCAATTTGATGCCGCTGTCATATTTTAACAAGTTGGGTAATGTGAAGGTCAAGTCTGCAAAGGTAAAGTTGCTTCTTGCAAATAAATCCGCTCAATGCCCTTATGGGATAATAAAAGATATACAATCAAAGTGGACAAGTTTGCATATGTCGTAGACTTCTTCATTGCAGAAACAGAAGAGGAGGATACTGATGTCTCCCTAATATTAGGAAGACCTTTCATGAAAGCTGCAAAGATGATAGTTGATGTTGATCGGGGAAAATATGAACTAATCTCAAAAGATGAAAGTATTGTGTTTCATATTGATAGAGGCATCCCCAAATTACAACAAACTGATGGTATTTTCAAATCTCAAACAAAGTTGTCAGGTTCCGAATTTCTGAGGAAACCTAGAATGAGAGTAAAGCAGCCAGAATCCATATGGGAGTTCAAATTCAAGAAAAGGAAAGGATCAACATCTGATACTGAGGAAGATAGTGACAGTGATGGAAGAATCAAGAACTGGCTTGGAGGGTGAGAGCTTAAAGGAAGAACTGGAATGGAGCCAAACATCATCCTCCATTTGAGGCCACCATAAAAGATTTGAGTAACCAGGTGTCGAGCTAAAAGACGTTAAACAAGCGCTTCCTGGGAGGCAACCCAGCCATTGTAAGTCTTAATTTTTCTTTAATTTTGTTAATTTTTAGTTTTAGCTATTACCTGCGTAATTAGGAAATTGTTAAGTGAAGAATTTAAATTAATAGGAATGCATGAAATCAGTTAGGAGTAGGAAGTAGCAGAAGCAGAAAAATAAAACTTTGTACCTGCGCTTCACCTGCGCTGTAGCGCAGGTAAAGCGCAAAATTAAAATAATGAAAGTTGGTTTCTGACTTCTGCGCTTCACCTTGCGTTGTAGCGCAGGGTGAAGCGCAGGCGGCGCGCTTCACATTCCAGGAAGCACGCGCTTCACTTGTGCTGTAGCGCAAGGTGAAGCACAGCGCGCGAGATTTTATAAATAAGGCCGTTTGAACGAGGGAAGTTCAAAAGTTCATTTGAACTTCCCCTCGTTCTTTCGCTTTCGTTTTCTCTGAGTTCCTAACCCCTTGCTTTCCATTTTTCACTCTTATAGCCTTCCTTTTCACTTTTATGAGCTTACACCAGGTATGCTTTATAATTTTCTTTACTTTTAACTGATTGAAATTTTTATTTTCTATTTTGTTTGAGCAAAACCCTTAGGATAGGATACTTAGGATTCTAGGGACCTTTAGGATAAAAATGATTGTCCATAATGCTTTAGTTTATATTGCATGCTTCTAGGAAATGATTGTGAGTATTCTTTGTTGCTTAGGTGGTAGTTTTTAAGTTCTCAATAGTTTCTGCAAATTATTTTGTTGGTGCATGTATGCTTAATTAATTGACTTGATCTTTTTGCATGCCCATACATAAATAATTGTGCCTTATTGCATGTTACTAATGACATGATTTTGAGCATGATTTTTATTATCAATTTTGCTTGCTTAGAATTGTTTAGGACTTGCTTTAATTGATCACTTTAGCATGTTCTTAATTAATTGGCAATTATTGGTAATCTTTAAAATCAAAATTTTTATGTAAGACTGTTTGGTTGGTTGATTATTCTGATTATTGAAATTAAGTGGCCATTTATTTCATTAATTATAAATAATTTAAATTAATTACTTTGCATAAATAATTTTGTTTTGTTATGGTTTTTCACAGATGGCACGCACCACGACCGTTAATGCTGCCGGTACATCTAGGAGAGGCACAAGGGGTGCCAAGAGGAAAGCACCCCAATAGGAACCTGAGTTTGACCCTCACCGCTTCAAGGACCTCAAGTTCTTTGAAGCCTACACTGCTATCGAGGGGTGCAACTTCATCAAAGAGCGCCCAGTCATCCTTCAAGAGGATGAGTATGAGGAGTTTACTGCTCAAATTCATAGGAGGCGATGGGGTCGCCTCAGTCGCCTTGACAACTACTTTGACCCAGATATAGTCAGGGACTTCTATGCTAACGCCATTGGAGACCACAACGTTAACTTCAGGAGGGAGTCCTACGTGCGAGGATGAGTCATCAGGTTTGATTGCGACGCAATCAATGCATTTTTAGGCTACCCTATTCGGGAGGACAGGGACCTCGTGGTGTGCCAGTACCACGAGAGGATGCAAGTTGTGGGGCTTCATGGTAATGATCCCCTTGATTTATAGACTGTAGAGCTACTTTGTCTGCCAGGGCGTTCCTTTGAGAGGAATGCATACAATGAAACTGCTAAGATCTATAGGAGGCATATGAGGAGCATCGCTCAGATGTGGACAGTGCTGGTACTGGCCAACATCCATCCTACAGGGCATGTTTCTGATGTAGTTATGCCCATGGCCCACCTCATCTACACCATCCCCACCGATACTGACATCGATATCTCACGGGTTATCACCCAGAAGATATCAAATTTTGCATCTTCTGTAGGGCGTAGGAGCGCCAACTCCAGGATCAGTCTTGGCTTTCCTTCTCTCATCACCGCACTCTGCAGGTCTAGGGGTGTGGATGTAAACCCTAGGGTTCGCATCTTACATCCCATGACTAGAGTATACATTGAAGCCAATTGTATCCTAGCTGAGGAGTTACAGGTTGAGGATGAGCAGCAGCAGCAGGCACCACCACTAGCAGCAACAGCAGACATGGATGCTCCTGTCTGGGCCCATCACCTTTCGGCCCAGAACACTCACATGATGGCACAATTATCCACTATCCACCGAGCAGTTGTTCATTTTCAGGATATGCACTATCAGGCTCGCGTGGACCCCTACCCAGGCATGACCCCTGAGCAGTTTCAGGCGTATCTACAGTGGCCTGGGGACATGCTTATTTTTCCAGGGGGGATGGAGCAGCTGGAGCTGGAGCTGAGGATGGAGATGCGCATATGGATGACCAGGATGATTGATTTTTATCCTATTTGGTGCTTTTCCTTCTTTTCTTTTTCTTTTCTCTTATTTTTCTTTTCTTATTTTTCTTATTATTTTTTCTTTTCTTATTTTTCTTGTTATTTTTCTTTTGATATGTATTGTATAGTTATGCCCCACTGGTACATCATTTATATTATGCAGTGCATATTCATTTATATTCAGATTTTTCTGTTAAAATTTTTAGGATTTTTTAGGACCTTAGGAAATTAGGATTTAAGGAAAATTTTTCAAAATTCTCTGTAATTAGGAAGTTTAATTAACCAGATTAGGAAAGACGAAAGGATTGTGTGATTAACTCCATAATCAGTTAGGATTACGATACTTCTCAAGAGAACCTATCAGGATAGTTAATTAAAACCAGTAAGTGCTTTATTAAGGAATTTTAGCCAATAACCGGTGAGCTAAGAGCCTAAACACTGAAATTGAGAGTTTTTCACCTGCTTGTCAACTGTTATTGCTTGAGTTTCTGAGTCTTATCTTGTTAGTTGAAAATATGGAAGTGACAAAGCCATATTTTGTGATTATAATATTTTGCACAGTGCCAAATAGCCAACCTTGATTAAATGTTTCCAATTTTTATTGCCAATTTGAGCCTTTAATGTTTCTTTTGATGCATCCTAGCCATACTCAATGATTATATCTTGTCCCTTCACACTTGGGATAGAGAGCAAGGTGAAACATAATAGAATGAGACAAAAGGTTGGTGAACTAAAGAAATTCAAAGAGCAGGCACAAGAAATCAAAAAGAAAAGTACTCCCTTATGAATAAATTCTTTATTCTTTCATGAAAAAAAAATCTGCACAAAAAGTGTGGAAATTGAATAAGTTGGGGGGAGTACTTCTTCAAACAAAGAGGCCAGCTGAAAAAGGGTGACAATTCAAGAATGACATGGTAGATGGAGAGAAGTCCCAAGCACAATCACAAGATGCTCTCTATTCAAAAGTGTTCATTGCATATCCAGAAAAACCATAATTTCTTGATAGCCCAACCTCATTACAACCAAAGAAAAGACCTTTTGATCCATATTGACTATTTGCAGGTTCAGAAGTTGGAAACGATTATCAATTCTAGTTGCTCAACGGTGGTGAAAAAGATTGAGGGAAACACTTACCCGTGAGAATAAGAGATTTCCATCATTTATCACTTATTGCTTTAATTTCTATTTTTGAGAAGTTTAATTGATGATTGTATTCTGTTCTAATTGAGGATTGGTAAGATCCCTTAATCCTGATTTTTCTGACATTTGGAAAGTGACTGCTGCTTAACAAGGAGATGGTGAAAATTTTTCCTTGAGTTTTTTTTTTTGTTTTTGAGTTATACAGGAGATTGAAATGAGTTTTTTTACAAGGAGGTCTCTTGCTTGAGGACAATCAAGAAGTTAAGTTGGGAGGTATTTAATAAGTGAAAAATATATGATAAATTAGAGTATTTTTTAGTGCACTTATCAAGGGTAAAATGGTATTTTATGCCCCAAATTAATCTCTTTTTATTAAATATTAGATAAATTGTATTTATTAGTCTTGAATTTGAATTTGATGCTATTTTAATATAAATTTGGCTGATTTTTGCAGATTTTGGCAAATATTTGATATGGGGAGAAGATAACATTAAATGGGGGAGATACTTGCAAGATTTGAAGTTTAATTGAAGACAATTAATGAAAATTTGAAGTTTATTTGAGACCAATTGAAGATATCAACTGCCAATTAAACAAGGATTCTGCAGACAACCTTCCCATTTAAATTCAAGATGCTCAATAAATGCAAGATTTCATCAAAGAAAAGGGAAACAAGGAAAGACAATCAACCAAAACTAGTCTCGGGAAGAAATCAAGTTAAAAAGAGAAAGATTGAAGCTGTGCAACCCGTGTTGCTCGCTTCACCCTGCGCTGTAGCGCAGGTGAAGCGCAGCAATCTAAAATTTGCGCTGCAACCTGCGCTGTAGTGCAGGTGAAGCGCAGGACTCGTAGCTCTTGCCTTGTTTCCGTTTTTAGATAGATTTCTTCCCAATTTTCGTTGTCTTTCCTTAGCCTATAAATAGGACCCTCTTGCACCAGATCAAAGTGTGCAGGGAGTAGTACAGGATCAGTATAAATTCATGCACCATATTTACTTTTAGAAAAGGAGAGGTGAAGCGTTGCACGAGGATTGAAGAAGGTGACAGATTCTTCGATGGCTTGTATGGCTACCATGAGTAGCTAACTCTACAGTAGGATTGAATGTAGTTGATTCGATCTCCTGAGTCTATGTAATTTCTATCTTATTGTTTATGATTCCCTATCTTGTAATTTCGATATCTTTATTCTGTGCTTAATTCCTAACTTCTGCGCGTGTGCCGGAGTTATAGGCTAGCGTCTGTGACATAATGTGGATAGAGACTTCCGGCTATGAATGAGGATGAGGGGGCCTAGACATAGGGAACTGAAACTCTTATTGTTAAAGGTACTCGCTAGTCATATTGAAATATAGGCGGGATCTCGTGATTGAGGGGGTAGTGACAGCTCCCAATCGAAGAGCGTTTATAGGAAGGTATGGTTAGTTGATAGTAACATAATTGAAAGCTAATATTATGTGAGGGATAATCGGGATCTCGTGATTGAAGGGGTAGTGACAGCCCCTAATTGAAGAGCGGTTATAGGGAAGTACAATTAATGGACAATTCAAACAAACGGAACAATAATTAATTAATTAAGAGCTTAATGAGATGAGGGTAATTTGTCGCTTGGGAGAGCTCGCATGAATTATCGTTGAGTGGTAGGCTACTGGTAACTCGGGGTTGTATCAATTCCGTTTGGCTAAGTCTTTGCAGGAATATAATCATAAACAATAGATAGTCATTAAAGTTACAAAGGGGTGAGATGATACGAAGTTCAATCCTAATCCAAGTAAAGTGCTTTCAACTCCTCCTTTTCATTGTTTTTATTTATTATTCTGCAATTTATATTTTTCACACCAATTATTCTCATAAATCCGTTATTTCCACTTGATAAGTAGATCACAAGTACACGCGAATTGACCGTTCCCTGTGGATACAATACTTTACTTACTATTATACTGCTGGACTTTTGGTTCGCTTGCCAGAATTCCATCATAGGGCATTAAAGTCTAGAAAGCTTACACCTCATTTCATTGGTCCTTACCAAATTCTCAAAAGAGTCGGCAATGTTGCCTATCAGATTGCTTTACCTCCACACTTGTCAAACCTTCATAATGTTTTCCATGTTTCTCAACTCCGGAAATACATTCATGATCCTTCTCATGTGATTGAGTCGGATCACCTTGAGATTAAGGAAAACCTGACGGTGGAAACCATGCCGGTGAGAGTTGAGGATCGGAGGGTGAAACAACTTCGAGGTAAGGAAATTCCTTTAGTTAAGGTAATTTGGGGAGGAGCTACACTTGAGAGTGCTACTTGGGAACTTGAAGAGAAGATGAAGGAGTCCTATCCATAGTTGTTCACTTCAGGTAAAATTCGAGGATGAATTTTCTTTTAGGAGGGGAGAGTTGTAACATCCTAAATTTTATTAAATAAAATAAAATTAATAAAATTAGGGAATAAAATAAATAATAGTATTATTAGTTTTATTAATAATGCTATTCCTAATTAAAAAGAGGATAAGTGGGTTGAGAGTGGGCCTGACCCAATTAGGCATTTAAGTAAGAAGGGGTTACCAATTCACCCTAATCCTTATTTTTCAAATCGTCAGAGAGCGAAAAGTTAAGGAGGGGAGAAATGACGTCTCAAGAGGAGGTTGCTGCAGAGTGATCATCAAGAAGGAGCCAATCTTTGTTGTTCGACCTTCACCTTCAAGGTACGGTGGGGGAAAAGGTGTTGCTTGTATATGTATGTGGTGTTGAGTCTCAGAAGATAATATAAGAAAATGTAGAATATATTCTGAGTCTCACGCTCTTAAAGTTTTAATGAATTACAAATATAAAACATAATAATCATTATATGAATACCCTCTCACAAACACTATGCTTATTTTCAGATCAATAACGGTGAGAAGGATCGAAAGAAGAAGCTTCAGAACAACTAAATTTCAAACATCATCTGAAGAGCTTCTCCATCTGAAATTTATAAAGACAAAGAACATCAGTTGCATCTGAAGGTTAAAGGTATCGGATTTAAATAAAGACCTCGTAAAGATGTCGCTGTCAACATAAAACGTTCATCTTCTTGGTCTAACCTAATTCAGCATAAGAGACAAGAATGCTTTTCTACCTCGATCAAGAGTATTGCACAAACGAGGAAAGTCTGCAATGCATGTTGCACCTGCAACACGAAAAGCTCTTATGTGCAGAACAAATATCTGAAAAGCATCCCATGAATACTGGAAAAGTAGTCCAACGTCTTAATGCATTTAATGCTATTTGACAATGGGAAAAAGAAAATCAGAGGCTATTTAAAGGCTCGTGTCTTTGAAGACAAAGAAGAGAACGAAGAGAAATATTCTTTGAGCCCTTACGCTGCAAAAAACGTTGTCAAACAACACCCAAAAAAAAAATTTCTTGTACAATCTAAATTTTCATATCCTGAGTTAATCTCAGTTTGTACTTGAGTTCTAGCTATCCTCTGTGATAGTATTATAGAACACTTTCTGTTTAGATTAAGCAGATTGGGTTATAAGCCTGGAGAGGCTTTCTGTTTAAAGAATACTTGGGTTTATACACTTGGTTAAGTGTCTGAGAGCCTAAAGAGGCTTGGTGAAAGAAAGAATACTTGTGTGAGAGCCTGAAGAGGCTTGGTGTAAGAAAGAATACTCTGTGTTGTGCCTGGAGAGGCCTTGTGTACTCTGTGCTGTGCCTGGAGAGGCCTTGTGTACTCTATGTTGTTCCTGGAAAGGCCCGGTGTACTCGGTTATAACCTGGAGAGGCTTGGTGTACTCATTGATAGCCTGGAGAGGCTTGGTGTACTCGACATTCTTGCAAGAATAGTGAAAAGCCATTGGTAGTTTGCTTTTGGGACTGGACGTAGCTCATGGTGAAGTGGGTGAACCAGGATAAATCTGTTTGTGTTCTCTTCTTCCCTTTATCTTTGTGTTTTCAGTTTTTATCTAACCAAATAGGGGTTTGAAAAGTATTTCATTCAGAGAACTTTACATTTTACTAAAGTTACTGTTGAGAACAAATTTTTGCCTAAACATAAGTTCAGAAGTTAAAATGATACTTCAGACCATAACTCATCATCTGAAGCATTTTTCTAAAAATATCTTTAGCTAAAATTTTTAGGTGTTAAGGTTCTTGCTGAAACACTATTCAACCCCCCTTTTAGTGTTTCCCTGTGTAATTTCATGTGGGAGTGCTTGGGTAGTGAGAGCAACCATAAGACCCTCTAAGGTTTTAAATTCGAATTTGATATGTGCAATATGTGTCGTATGATGAAAATCTGTTGTTTTGGTAATTGAATGTGTTAATCTTGATAAATCTTGACTGAATTGAAGAAGGGTAGCGAGAATAGCGAAAATGGGTAAATAAGGGTTTAACGATTGGGGATTATGATGGAATAACTGTGAAAATTTGTGTAAAGATTGATGTTCTTGTTGATTTTATTCGGTATAAACGTGTATGATTGATGTATTAACGCTAAGGATTGATTAGAGGTTGAATAAAGGGGTTTAAAAAGGGGTAAAAATCGCAAAAATTGTCATCTTGTGTCACGGGTAATCGATTACAGAGGTTTGTAATCGATTACAGAGTGTTCTAGGCAGCAGGGGAGTGAGTTTGGTTTGCTGGTAATCGATTACAGAGGGCTTGTAATCGATTACCAGGGGTTTTGCTTGCAGGTAATCGATTACAGAGGGCCTGTAATCGATTACCAGAGAGGTGATTGGCTGGTAATTGATTACATGAGGCTTGTAATCGATTACCAGAGTGAATTTTGTGATCCTTGTGTTTGTTGATGTTGTTTATACACATTGCTTATGAAACTAAGAGATTTAAGTGGATGTTTATAGAGCATTGATTGTGGTGTGAGTATGACTATATGAATATCTTCTGTGATGTTAGATGTTTATAATAATATGATGTATGATGATGATGTATTGATGTATTGAGTGCATGAGGTATGAGATGTGTGATGATGATATTGATGCATTGAGCATATGAGCTATGTTGTTATGATGATGATATTGATGCATTGAGCATATGGGCTATGTTATGATGATGATGATATTGATGTATTGAGCATATGAGGTGTGTTATGATGATGATGATGCGTTGAGCATATGAGGTGTGGTACCTGAGATGCACGGGCCCAAGAGAGGGGTGTTGTGCAACCTATCGGCCTGTGTGGTGATTAACGGTAGGGTGCAACTCAGGAGGTGAACTGCACGGGGCCATTGAGGGGGTGCAGAGACCATGATGGGGGACATTCTTGCACGGGCCTATTGAGGGGGTGCAACCTATCGGCCTGTGTGGTGATTAATGGTAGGGCCATCATTGCAGGGCGGATGTCTCTGTACGAGCCCAAGAGAGGGGTGTTGTGCAACCTATCAGCCTGTGTGGTGATTAACGGTAGGGCCATCATCGGTAACAACTACGGAGATTGATGAGGTGCACTTATTGTGCGGAGTTCCGAGTCATGATCCTTGGCATGAGGTTTGGTGTACATGATGATAGAGTAAACCTGCATTGTATTTTATGATGAAGTTGAAATATGATATGATGATATGAGTATTATGTGTTGTGTGTGGAGAATGTGTGTTCTTGGTGATTTGCGAGTGTGACTTATAAACTGATGATGAGATAATATATTTGCTAATAAGAGTATGAGATGATATGAGTATGATATGATTTGATGATGATGATGATTATATGTGGGTGAGGATAGGGTAGCCTTCTATGTGCATGTATGAGTTGGTATTCTTTTCCTCACCGTTTTCTCTGTGGTTTATTTACAGGCGATGATGATGGCACATCAGGTGGCGTGAATTGAAGAGGTGTCGCTCTGATACTTGTGACATTAGGGCTTAGTAAAAGGGATTTTATTTTATGTTATTAAGAAGAGATTATGAAAACTGTTTTAAGTGCCTTACATGGCCAAGAGGGATATTTTGATGTTAACCTTGGAGATATTGATGTTTTATTTATTTTGGAAACCTTTGATTTTAATTCTATTTTAATTGAGTTTACTTTGAAACAAATGATGTTTTAAGGAGAGAATGTGAACCTTTTTACCCAATGCGGTCCGTTACTTTCCTAAATAATCCTAATTGTTGAATGTATAAGAGTTTGGGGAAGAAGGGTGCCACATACAGGCTTATGAAACTATATTTGGTGTTCATGATGGTTTATAGATTAAGAGATAAAGTAGTCTTGCTATGTGTTAGGTTGACAGAGTAATACGTTGTTCCTAAAGTTTAATTTTTTATTTAATGTGATAGAAAGAGAAAAAAGAGATAGGAAAAATTGGGTGTGAAAAAATTGAAAATTAAATAAGTGTGAAAAAAAAAATCATCCCTGTTTTTTTAAGAGTATTATAACTTTGACACTTTATTTTTAGGGTGTGGTATGTGTAGAAAGAAAAAGATAAAAAGAAAAACAAATAAAATGAAGAGAGATAAGATGAAAAATGTGGTAATTTATGTGATAGGATCAAGGAATAAAAACATAAAAAAAATGGTGTGTGAAATAAAGTGTAAAACTTTGATACCTCAATTTTAGGGTGCGGTAAGTGAAGAAAACCGTATTAGAACTTTTTAAAAAATGTATTAATAGACATCTTATTTTTGGGGTGTGGTAAGTATAGGAAAGAGAAATAAAAATGAAAAATGAGGACGACAAAAATGTGATAATTGATGTAATAGAGAGATAGAAAAAATGATATATGAAAGAAAGTGTAAAACTTTTACACCTTATTTTTAGTGTGTGAGAAGTGTATGACAGAGAAAGATAGAAAGAAAATGAAGAGAAATAAGGTGAAAATGTTTTCCGAAAGAAAAAGAGAGATATAAGTAAAAATAAAGTGTGAAAGAAAGTATAAAATAAAGAAATATGAAAAAATCATTAGTTTTTTAAAAGTATTAAGCTTTGACAACCCATTTTTAGGGTGTGAGCAATGTACAAGAAAGAGAGATAGGAAAAACAAAAATAAAGAGAGAAAAGGTGAAAAAAGTGATCATTAATGTAATAGAAAAGGAAAGGTGATGGAAAAAAGATGTGCGAAAAGATCTCATATATTTTAAAATTAAACTAGCAATTATCTTATAAATTAAACAAACATTTTGTGAAATTGAAAAAGTAAATTTCAAAAATATTACCATTAAAGTAATTTGAAAATCTATTATTTTAGAATATTTAATAAATTGATTTAACTAATTAAAAAAAATTACCAATAATTTTTTCCAAAGTACTTATTTAACATTCATTTATATTTTTCCTTCAAATTTTAAAATTAAATAATTCTTATTAAAAAAATTCGACTAAAACATATGTGTAAAATTAATAGAATGAATAAAAATTATTTTAATTTCAACACAAATAAATTAAAATAAAAGAGGTAAAAATTAAAAAATAATTAATAAAAAATTATCTTATGTGTCATGTTATTTTTTACATTAATTATTATGTAAAAAATGGATAATAAATATATCAGAATATAAATACAAGAAATAAAATATTAATAGTATTTGGTTAAATATATTTTAATCATAAAAAATATACATATTTTTGGAATTATTTTTCTATAAATTATTTTTTACTTTAGTCCTTATTTTTAAGAAAAAATACAGTGCATCTTTAGTTTCATTTGGGTATGTCTTTAAGGTATTTTAAATATAAAAAATTTAAAATTTAAAATTATTTTTTCTAAAAAACATAAAATTTTAAAGGTAAGAAATATAGTTAAATTTGATTTATTTTTTCTTATAATTTCATTATTTTATGATAATAATTACTATACTATGTAAATTATATATAAAATTTTAAAAACAAAATCACTTTAACGTGAAAACGTGTTACGAAAGAAAAAGAGAGGTATAAATAAAAATAAAGTGTGAAAGAAAGTATAAAATAAAGAAATATGAAAAAATCATTAGTTTTCTAAAAGTATTAAACTTTGATAACCCAATTTTAGGGTGTGAGCAGTGTACAATAAAGAGAGATAGGAAGAACAAAGATAAAGAAAGAAAAGGTGAAAAAAGTGATCATTAATTTAATAGAAAAGGAAAGGGGATGGAAAAAAGATGTGAAAAAAGATCTCATATATTTTAGAATTAAACTGACAAGTATTTTATATATTAAACAATCATTTTATGAAATTAAAAAACAAATTTCAAAATATAATCATTAAAATAATTTGAAAATCTATTATTTTAAAATATTTAATAAATTGATTTATCTAATAAAAATATTTTACCAATAATAAATCGATTACCAGGGCTTTCTGGGCATCGTTGAGTGAGTTTGGGTTGCTGGTAATCGATTACAAGAGGTCTGTAATCGATTACCAGAGAGTTGAGTTGCTGGTAATCGATTACATCTGTGTAGTAATCGATTACCAGGTTTTGACAACTTTCTCGCCTGAGAAAGAATGCGTCTGTTAAGGGTGCAAATGAACTCGGAATACTTTCATATAATATATCAAACTGAAGCCCAGGATCTTAACTTTCTAATAGAAGTAGAATCACTTTAATTGGACACTTAGAACTCTAGATATTTCCAAATTAGTGAACCAAGGTCATTAAGCTTAAAGCTTGAGGACTCCAAAATTGAGTAACGGTCTCTAGTAATCGATTACAGCTGTGTGGTAATCGATTACCATGTTATATTGCGTATGAGAATGTTGTTTATATGATGGTTGATGATGATTATGATGATAATGATGTCGGTGTATATCACCTCATTATGACGATGTTTAATGATGAGTGTTTTGATGCATGATAATGATGTCGGTGTATATCACCTTATTATGATGCTGTTTAATGATGAATGTTTTGATGCATGATGATGATGTCGGTGTATATCACCTTATTATGATGATGTTTGATGATGAGTGTATTGATGCATGAGGATGATGTTAATGATGATAAGTGTATATCACTTTACTTTAATGATGTTTGATGATGAGCATGATGATGATGTTAATGATGATAAGTGTATATCACTTTACTATAATGATGTTTAATGATGAGCATGATGATGTATGATAATAATGATGATGACGACGGTGTATATCACCTTTGATGATGATGTTACCTAAGTTGTGCGGGCCCATAGAGGGGGTACAACTTAGGAGAGATGCTTTGTGCATATGTGATGTTACCTAAGTTGTGCGGGCCCATAGAGGGGGTACAACTTAGGAGAGATGCCTTGAGCATACGTGATGAGACCTGGATTGTGCGGGCCCATAGAGGGGGTACAATTCGGGAGGTGAACTGAGTTGTGCGGACCCATAGAGGGGGTACAACTCGAGAGATTAAGAAGGGGCGTTAAGCCACACTATCGGCCTGTGTGGTGATTAACGGTAGTGTTTTGTGTGAAACTTACCGGCCTGTGTGGTGATTAACGGTAATGTTATGTGTGAAGCTTACCGGCCTGTGTGGTGATTAACGGTAGGTGGACCATGATGGGGGACATTCTTGCACAAGCCTAGAGTGGGGTGAGGTGCAACTTACCGACCTATGTGGTGTATAACGGCAGGGCTATTCTTTGTGGGGCGAACGTCTCTGTACAAGTCTAAAGAGGGGCGATGTACAACTTACCAGCCTGTGTGGTGTATAACGGTAGGACCATCATCGGTAACAACTAGAGAGATTGACGAGGTGCGCCCATTGTGCGGAGTTCCAAGTCATGATCTTTGGGTAGATGATGAAAGGAGTATTGATGTTATAATGATAACGAGTATGATGATAGATGAATGACGTTATGATGTTAATGAGTATGATGATAGATGAATGATGTTATGATGTTAATGAGTATGATGATAGATGAATGATGTTATAATGATAACGAGTATGACGATAGATGAATGATGTTATGATGTTAATGAGTATGATGATAGATGAATGATGTTATAATGATAACGAGTATGATGATAGATGAATGATACTATGATGATAATGAGTATATGAATGATGTTATGATAAATATGAATATGATAATAGATGAATGATATTATGATGATAATGAGTATGATGATAGATGAATGATGTTATGATGATAATGAGTATGATGATATATGAATGATGCTATGATGATGTTGAGCTTGGTGAATATATAATGGATATATTTATGTGTTATAAATAAGAATGATGGTAGAGCATGTATATGTTGATATAGATGATGAAATATATGTTGAGTTTAGATGAATGTTACTATTGATGATTAATGTATTGATGACATGATGTGATGATGTGATGATTGAGGATGGGCATTCTCTATGTGTATGTATAAGTAGTATTCCTTTTCCTCACCGTATTCTGTGGATATATTTTTACAGGTGTTGATGAGGACACAATTGGTGTCAACTATGATTAAAGGGTTGTTCTCTGATAGATGTGACATGAGGGTGTATTTTGGGTGTTTTATTATGTTTCTAGATTAGGAGTATTTATATGAACCTTTGGATGCCTTGTATGGAAGTAGATTATTAGTTGTCTTTATATTTTGAGGATTCCGCTGCAGTTATGTTTGAGTTTTCTTCGGAGTTTAATTCCTTTTAATAAAGTCGTTTTCGAACCATGAGATTTAATAAGAGTGTTATGAACCTTTTTACCCACCGTGGGACTTTATCGTTTTCCAAACTACAATTTATTAAACATATAAGAGTATGGGGTAGAAGGGTGTCACATTAGTTGGTATCAGAGCAGGTCGGTTCACCGGCCTTGAGTTATGAGTTTACTATGCTTCTGATGTGTGAATCTGATTGATTAGTGGATTGATTGATTGATTGCTTGAGTGAATTGTCTGCTTGGGTTGATTATTGTTTGTCTTGTTTCTTACTTGTCTGCTTTAACTAGTATGTTTGCTTACCTTTTCTTTGATAAGAAAGAGTAGTGGATGGGGGTAGGAATGATCGAGCGAGGGCCGATGACTTAATGGCAAAGGCACAGGCTGTTGGCAACCTTAACCAACATTGCGAGACGGATTGGCTTGCACGGTTCCAGAGGAACCATCCGCCTACGTTCCGTGGGGGTTATGACCCTGACGGTGCTGCCGTGCTGTTGACTGGATCTTCGAGATCGAGAAGAATTTTAGAACGATGGACTTCCCGTTGGTGTAAAAGGTTACGTTGGCTGCGTTCATGCTATCAAGAGATGTCAGATCCTGGTGCGACTCACTCGTTTATATCACGTGCTCGTGTCTAGATTAAAATTTCCTATTTCTTCCTTGCCTTTTGAATTGAGTGTGGAAACGCCAGCTAGTGGGTCAGTTTCTACTTCTGATGTTTGCTTAAACTGTTCCATATCTGTTAATGATAGAAACTTTCTAGTTGATTTGATTTGTTTGCCTCTAAGTCAACTGGATGTCATTCTTGGTATGGACTGGTTATCGTCCAACCATGTCCTTCTAAACTGTGCTGATAAATCTGTTGTTTTTGGTCACCCTGTCGAGTGTAAGAGTAAGGATTTTATGACTGCCAATCAGGTAAAGGCGTCTCTAAGGGAAGATGCCCAGGTTTACATGCTTTTAGCTTCTTTGAAATCTGATAGTAGCGCTGTGGTGAGTGAGATACCTGTGGTGTGTGAGTACCCTGAAGTATTTGTTGATAATGTATCTAGTTTACCGCCTGAGAGAGATAGAGTTTGCTATAGACTTAGTGCCAGGTACAGGACCGATTTCAGCCACACCTTATAGGATGTCACCCATAGAGCTAGCAGAACTTAAGAAGCAATTAGAAGACCTGTTAGAGAAAAAGTTCATAAGGCCTAGTATGTCACCCTGGGGAGTGCCTGTGTTGTTTGTTAAAAAGAAGGATGGTAGCATGAGGTTGTGTACAGATTACCGCCAGTTAAATAAGGTAACCATTAAGAATAGATATCCTTTGCCTAGGATAGATGACTTGATGGATTAGTTAGTAGGGGCATGTGTGTTTAGCAAGATGGATCTTAGACCAGGATATCATCAGATTAGAGTTAAGGAGGAGGATATACCTAAGACCGCTTTTAGGACTAGGTATGGACATTATGAGTATCTGGTAATGCCTTTCGGTGTGACGAATGCTCCTGCCATTTTTATGGATTACAGGAATAGAATTTTTCACCCTTACTTGGATAAATTTGTAGTTGTCTTTATAGATGACATACTAATTTATTCCAAAACTAAGGAGGAGCATGAGGAACATTTAAAGGTAGTACTTCAGATTCTTAAGGATAAACAGCTTTATGAAAAAATGTCCAGGTGTGAGTTCTGGTTAGAGCAAGTAAGCTTCTTAGGCCATGTGATTTCTAAGGGAGGTATAGGTGTAGATCCTTCTAAGGTAGAAGCCGTGCTTAAGTGGGAATCCCCTAAGTCAGTGAGCGAGATTAGGAGTTTCCTTGGGTTGGCTGGGTAGTATAGGAGGTTCATAGAAGGGTTTTCTAAGTTAGCTTTGCCTTTGACCGAGTTGACTAGGAAGGGAGTTGCCTATGTGTGGAATAGTAAGTGCGAGACTAGCTTCCAAACCCTTAAGGAGAAGTTGACTAGTGCACCAGTGTTACCTGACCTTGGTAAATCCTTTGTAGTATACTGTGATGCCTCTAAGATGGGTTTAGGTGGGGTGTTGATGCAGGAGGGTAAAGTAGTAGCCTAGGCTTCTAGGAAATTGAAAATTCATGAGAGAAACTGTAGGAACACAGGGAAACACTAGAAGGGGGGTTGAATAGTGTTTCTAAATATTTTAAGAAGCTTTTCGAAAACAGATTTACAAAACAGACTTTCAGACAGGTTTCTAGAGGGCTGTCTGAAGTTTTTCAGATAGCTGTCTGAAGTTGGTTTCAGACGGCCTTAAAATGGTTGTAAAAGAAGTTTCTTCCTTTTTAAAATATTAGATTAAATATTCAGTCCCCTTGATTAGCGTAAAACTGAAATGACAAAGATAAGGGAAAGAGAAACTTAGCCACAGAATTTATCCTGGTTCACTCACTACCACTTGTGAGCTACGTCCAGTCCCAATGCCAACTAGCACTTGGATTTTCTCTTAATCTTGCAAGATTACAAGTATTCTTTTCTATCAAGCCTCTTCAGGCTCTACAACCAAGTATTCTTTTCTAACAAGCCTCTTCAGGCTCTACAACCAAGTATTCTTTTACAGACAAGCCTCTCCAGGCTCAAAAGCAAATACAAATGAGAGAAATGCTTAAGCTCACAAACTATAGCAGTTTTGAGACTTAAACAGTTACAGATTGAACAGAAATTACTGAGGTATGCTCAGAATAAAATATTTTGTGTGTACAAAGATGATAAATTCTATCAGAGTGTTGCAGCGTAAAACTTGCAGAGTTTTTGTTCTTTTCCAATACTTCTCTCTCTTTTTAGGTCTTCAAATGAAGGGGTATTTATACCCAAATGATTGGCCCGTTGAAGACTCTCATGATTGTGAAATCCATGCTAGCCGTTGTGAGACAGCTGCTGCAGTACAGAATATTCTCTGACGTATTCTGATATTCCCTGACAAATTCTGACACTTTTACAAGGTTTGCTCCTGCCAAAAGGTGCTCTTTGTTGCTGCTGCAATTGCTGCGTAGCAGAGGACACGTTGTGACAGAGAACGTGCTTGAATTGCATTGCACAGGTGCCAGCTGTTTGTAGCAGAGAACGTGCGTGAAAAACGTGCAGAGGTACAAGGATTGTCACAGCTTCAGACAAGAGATGTCATATCATCAAAAGCTTTCAGACGACTTTGATGCTTCAGACGGGTTGATCATCTTCAGACAACATCAGCTTCTTCAGACGGATCCAACACTTAGTCTTATATAATAGGCTTCTTGCTAAAAATCATAGATAAACAATTAGACAATTGTATCTATGGGAAACAACTTAAGTTGAATTTGTTGATCATTAAAACTTATAGAAATTTCAGTCTTTAAAACATCATAAATCTCTTTATGATATTTTTGAGACTCAACATTCTCCCCCTTTTTAATGATGACAAATTTAACTTAAATTATGCAAAATTGAGAGATTAAGATTTAGCTCCCCCTGGGACAAATATATCCTTTTAGATGCTTTTATATATGATTTTCTCAGAAGTTCAGACAACTTTGAACTTTTTCAACTTTGAACTTTTTCATGTACTCCCCCTGAATCCTGTAATCACTCCAGATTTTGTTAGATTTAATACTCCCCCTTTTTGTCATCAATCAAAAGGGAATCATAGAGCAATAACAGTAACAGAGCAATAAAACAAACAGGATTATGAACTACAGATAAAATAAAACAAGTATCAGAGCAAGGATCATGAACACATGAGATGGAATAAAAACACTGATTATATTAAAACGATGTAAGGATTAAACAGACAATCAGCACTTGGAAAAGAAATATGAACATAAGACAATGGCAATAAATTAGTCCTTCTTCTTCAGCAGAGCTTCAGACAGAAAGGAGATCAGTTCTTCCTTTGGCCTTGTCTATGGCAGCTTCAATAGAAGACTTCAACTCTTGTTGACCACTCCTTATCAGCTGTTGTTCATGAAGAATTTCTTCTTGATTCTGAATAACCTTTTGTGCTTTCTTCTCTGAGACTTCACATCTCCTCTCAGATTCTTCACATCTCTTCTCAAGGGCCTTGACCTTGGATTTCAGCTTCCATGAGTCTTCAGGCTGCAATCTCAACAAGGATGAGCTGAAGATAGGGACATACAAATCTCAAAACTCCAAAACTAGGCTGCAAGCCATATTCTGAAGGATTTTAGACTGGACAGAAAAAGGTCCCAACATACTTCAGAAGCACCCAAGCTTTGTTGAATGAATCTGCCTATGGGGGAAAGTGATCTCTTAAGAAATGGTACTAACATTTGTGGAATGTCCAACACCCATTGCAGACTCAGCATCAGGACTACTACACCCAGAAGAAGACCCAGTATCTTCTCTGATCTGCCAGTAAGAATCTCACATCCAATTTTCAAACAGGTGATTCAAGCCTCCTCCTTCTGAGATGATGAACTCAGGTAGACCTTCCCATTCTGAAGCAGTCATGGCTTCAGACAGGGGTGCTGATACAGAATAGATCTTAGGACCCTTCAATTTCTCATCTTGTCCTTCCTTGAGGGGATACCTAGGAACAATCCTATCAGGTTTCACCAAGATTTTGGTTGAAGGCCCGATTGAACTTGTTCTAGGGGGCCTGTAGCCCATCATTCCAACTCCTCTAGCCAAGTCTCTTTGGAATAGCTCAGCTTCAGTGTTCAGTTTCCTTACCATGAGCCATTCCTCATTGCTCAGCTTCCATGAGTCTTCAGAAAATGGATTGATAAGATCCCATGTATGACCAGGAGGGACAACACCCTTCCTTATATTCTCCAATCCATCAGCATAATTGGAGTATAAAGCCCTTTCATTAGTCACAGTCCTCTTAGTGAGACCATGATGCAGTGAGACAGCAGGGGCTGTTCTAAAGTGTTGCAGCTTTTCAGACAGATGCTGGAATTTTGGCAAAGGGCAAGAGCCAAAGGAGGTTCTCTTCAGTTTCTTGCATAAGGCTGCTATCTCAGCTGAAAGGTTGAATTGATGAACAGATGGAGGTGGTGAGGGTGGTAAAGGTGTAAGAGGTGGAGATGATGATGGTGAGGAAGGTGATGAAGGTGTGGAAGGTTGAGGTGAAGGTAATGAGCTATCAGATAGCTGTATGTACAGAGGTGAGGGGGGTTTGGATGGTGAAGGTATGGGTTCAAGAACTTGTTTTTCTTGAGGTGCAGGGGGCTCAGACAACAGGTTGTCTGATGGTATGATGGGTGTAGGTGATGAGGGTTCAGATGGTATGAAAGGTTCAGATGGTAATGTATTTATCTGTAAGGTTGGTAAAGGTTGAGAAGGAGGTGGAGATGGTTGTTTTTCTGGTGAGGTGGGTTTTGATAAGGGTTGAGGTTGATTTTCTGGTGATGAAGGAGGTGAGGGAGTTACATTATCAAATCTCACCTTGATCCTCTTGTAAGGTTTGGGAGCAGCAACTTCTTGAGCCTTAGCAGCTCTTTCTTTTTCTTCCCTTTCCTTGGCTTCCTTATCCTCCCTTTCTCTTTGCTCAGATGAAAGAGCCCTTCTTCTCTTGAAGTATTGATTAGCCTTTACAAAATTCTGATACCTTCCAGCAATATCTGCTTCTTCTAGTTGAGAAGCAGTACTTCTGGTAACCCTAACTTCAGGCACTGTCTGAAGTACTTTACCCTTCTTCCTTTTTCTTTGAGGTGCACTTGACCTCTTTCTTTTCTTTGAAGCCTCAGCAATGGCTGCTTGCTTGTCATCCTCAGCATAAGCAAGTTGTGAAGCTATTGCAAGAGCTCTGTCAGTCCTCTCTTGATCTTCCTTCTGTTCTAACTCCTCTTGCTCAATGGCAGTAGCCAAAGTAGCAACCTGAATCAATTCAGGGTCAGAAGGGCATACAACTAGTGGTTGAGCAGCAACTGCATCAGTATCCACAACTTCTTCAGCCTGTCCTTCCATTATAGAAGTAGGCTTTGAAGATTGTGCAGGTTCAGACACCTGACCCACAATTTCAGACAACCTTTGAGAAGGTTTCTGAACAGGTTCAGATGCTTGAATCTGTACAGATGCAGAGGCTATCTTAGCTGAGCTTCTCACAGGTAGCTTCTTCAGCTTAGGTTGAGGAGATTCCTTTGAAGGCTTGAACTCATGTCTTCTGATATCTCCTTTGAGTTCATTTTCCAGAATCTGCATTGTAGTACTTCTCCTCTGAGCTTTCTCCATCAGTAAGCTTTCTTTCATGGTTGGAGAGGGAGGCCTTGGAGTCAGCTTAATCTTCATGCTCTTCAGATTTGATTCACCAAACATAGGGATTGAGTGGTGATCATAGAGCTGGTGAACTGGAACTTTGAAATACAACAACACCTTGGTGATGATGGTGTTGTGAGGAAAACTCCCAGCAGAGTCTCTCAACCTCTTTTGAAGATGGAACATGATGATATTTGGGAGGTTGATCTTCTTCTTCTTCAGAAGGTGGATGAGACAGAATCTCTCCAGTTCAGACACATGGTTTCTGCTGCCATTTTTAGGGATTACAGAGTTCCCTAAGATAGCATGCAGAACCCTAGCCTTGTCTGACATGTTCTTAGCATCCAGACTTGCAGGAGAGGAAGTTCCATACAAAAACTCTGTAAAGTGCTTCTGACCTCCATTCCTTGATTCCCAGCCAGGTGAGAAGACAACACCTTCAGTCTTGACACCACAGACGATGGCCAGGATGTCTTCATCAATAAAGATAGACGTACCAAGCACATTAGCCTTGATGGTGGTGTAGATGCCTTGAGGGTTAGGGATTCCTCTGGCTGTGGCCCAGAAGTCAAGAATACTCTGCTCATGCCACTGTGAACGATTTCTGTTGAAATATTCAAGCCACCCAGCTGCTTGAAATTCTGCATAAAGATCCATTCCCAGTGCTTCAAGATCTTCCAGAAAGACACCCTTGGTCTTCACAATGTTATCAGCTCCAGACTTCTTAGTTGCCATTGTTGAAGGTTGGAAAGAACTTGAGAGAAAAATGCTTTCTTGAAGATGAAGAATAGCAAAGGTTCTGAGAGGGTAGAGAGCTGTAACGTACCAAGGACTCACTGCCTTACTGTACTTATAGACCTCTGAGGCAATGATGGCAGAAACTGGCTGCGCAGACATAGGGTAACGTGCAAAGTGGATTTAAACCGTCCCTTTATTGTCACGTCATTTGTTCATTTCAGACAAGTGATAGATTTCAGACATCCAGTTAATTTCAGACGACCAAAACTTCAGACAGGTCACATGTTTCAGATAGGCTGAAGTTTCAGACACATCATTTTTCATACACTCAAAATGCATGAATATTCAATTTATCTCTGATGAACTTAAATCTATCTTCAGTTAGAGGTTTTGTGAATATATCAGCCCATTGATGCTCTGTATCAATAAACTGAATATCAAAAACACCTTTTTGAACATAGTCTCTAATGAAATGATGTTTGATTTCTATATGTTTAGCCCTAGAATGTTGAATGGGATTTTTAGATAAATTAATGGCACTGGTATTATCACACAACACAGGTATAACATATATTGCAATATTAAAATCTTCAAGTTGATACTTCACCCATAACAGTTGTGAGCAACAACTGGCTGCTGAGATGTATTCTGCTTCAGCAGTTGATAATGCAATTGTGCTTTGCCTTTTGCTTGACCAGCTGATCATATTTTCTCCAAAGAAGTGACATCCACCACTGGTGCTTTTTCTTTCAACTCTGTCTCTAGCAAAATCAGCATCACAGTATCCTACTAACTTGCAATCCTTACTTTTCTTATAGCACAGACCAAGATTAGTAGTACCTTTAAGATATCTGAAAATTCTTTTTAAAGCTTTGTAGTGAGTGATTCTTGGATCAGATTGAAATCTAGCACACAGGCACACACTGAACATGATGTCAGGCCTGCTTGCTGTTAGATACAATAATGAACCAATCATCCCTCTATACAAAGTTTGATTCACTGGTTCTTCATTCTCATCTTTATTTAAAGATGCAGAAGGGTGCATTGGAGTTGTCATGGGTTTGCAATCACTTAGGTTGAACTTTTTAAGCATTTCCTTCGTATATTTCTCTTGATGGATCCATATACAATCAGAATCTTGCTTAATCTGAAGTCCAAGGAAAAACTTTAGTTCACCCATTAGGCTCATTTCAAATTCAGATTGCATTAACTCAGAAAACTCTTTGCACAATGAAGAATTAGTTGAACCAAAAATAATGTCATCAACATATATTTGGACAAGTATAAGATCCTTGTTAGACTGTTTTCTAAAAAGAGTTGTGTCAACTTTTCCTCTTTCAAAACCATTGGTTGCAAGAAAACTGCTCAGTCTGTCATACCAAGCTCTTGGGGCTTGTTTCAGACCATAGAGAGCTTTCTTAAGTTTAAAAACATGTTCAGGAAAAGATACATCTTCAAAACCAGGGGGTTGTCTAACAAAAACCTCTTCTTCAATGAAACCATTGAGGAGGGCACTTTTGACATCCATTTGATATAGTTTGATGCCATTATTTACAGCATAAGATAAAAGAATTCTAATTGCTTCTAACCTGGCCACTGGGGCAAAGGTTTCAGTGAATTCAATACCTTCTTGCTGGTTATAACCTTGAGCTACTAGCCTTGTCTTATTTCTGATAACTTTGCCTTCTTCAGACAGCTTGTTTCTGAACACCCATTTGGTTCCAATAATTGTTTTCCCATGGGGTTTAGGAACAAGGGTCCAGACATCACTCCTAGCAAATTGATTTAGCTCCTCTTGTATGGCTAGAATCCACCCTTCATCATGTAGAGCTTCATCAATGTTCTTTGGCTCAATTTCAGACAGGAGAGCAAGAGAATTCAAATTTCTGAATTTTGATCTTGTCTTAACTCCTTCTGAAGTACTGCCAATGATTTGCTCTTTAGGATGATGTGACTTGTATCTCCAATCAGGTTTATGGGGAGGTATCACATCTGTCTGAGACTCAACATTTGTCTGAAGAGGTTCAGAAACAACAGGAACTTCAGACAGTTGCTCATCCTTCAAGTTGTTGTGATCATTTAGCTCCATACCTGCAAAATCATCCTCTAGATCTGATAGTTCCCTATCAGTCTCTTTGTTATCATTGAATTTTACATGAATGGTTTCTTCAACAGTTAAAGTTCTAGAGTTATACACTCTATATGCTTTAGATGTTTCAGAATATCCAATGAAAAATCCATTATCAGACTTTGCATCAAATTTTCCAAGATCATCTTTAGTGTTAAGTATAAAGCACTCACATCCAAAGGTGTGGAAATATGATATGTTGGGTTTTCTTCCTTTCCACAATTCATATGGAGTCTTTTTCAGAATTGGTCTTACCAATATTCTGTTTTGAAGGTAACAAGCTGTGTTAACAGCTTCTGCCCAGAAGGTTCTTGGTAAGTTGCTTGAGTTGAGCATGGTCCTTGCCATCTCTTGCAAACTTCTGTTCTTTCTCTCAACAACCCCATTCTGTTGAGGTGTTCTTGCCACAGAGAAATTGTGTGAGATCCCATTCTCATCACAGAACAATTTGAAATTTGCATTCTCAAACTCCCCACCATGATCACTTCTTATGACAGAAATACAGAATCCTTTTTCATTCTGTACCTTCTTACAAAATATTGTGAAATTCTTAAAAGTCTCATCCTTGTTTCTAAGGAATATCACCCATGTGAATCTAGAATAGTCATCAACAATGACCAAACCATATTTCTTTCCACTAAGACTTTCTGTTCTAATAGGATCAAACAAGTCAATGTGTATAAGTTCTAGTGGTCTGCTAGTTGAAACAACATCTTTACTCTTGAAAGAGTGTCTTGTTTGTTTCCCTTTCAGACAACTATCACATAAAATGTCAGATTTGTATGAAAGCTTGGGCAATCCTTTAACAAGGTTGTGTTTTGCTAATCTTGAGATTAATCTCAAGCTGGCATGCCCAAGTCTTTGATGCCAAATCTGTTTTTCATCTTCAACAGAAGTGAAGCATTTTACATTTTGACTTGCTAGATCCTCTAGATCAATTTTATACACATTGCTGTGTCTCTTAGCAGTAAAAAGTGTTTGATCAGAGGAGTCTTTGACTATGCATCATTCCTTGGTAAAGGATACTACATGACCACTGTCACATAATTGACTTATGCTCAGTAAATTATGTTGTAGTCCTTCCACAAGAAGAACATTTTTAATGAGGGATGAAGGAATTATACCTATAGTCCCTATGCCAGTGATCTTCTCTTGCTGATTTCCACCAAAGGTGACCACTCCTCCTTCCTTAGGTCTAAGGTTTTGGAACAAAGACCTTTCTCCTGTCATGTGTCGCGAGCATCCACTGTCCAGGTACCATTTGTGGGGTCTCCTTTGTCCTGTTAAACACATCTATAACAGGAATGATCAAGTTTTTAGGTACCCAAGTTCTTTTGGGTCCTGTTTTGTTAGCTTTGGGTCTTGCTTTTCTCTTGTGCTTGCACTGAATCACATTGTGTCCAGGCTTACCACAGTGAGAACACCCAGTAACCTTCTTTTTGCTTTTAGAAAAATTTGAGACAGTAGGAGGTTCAGACATGTTGTGATAAAAAAAACCTAGTCCACTTTTGTCAGAGGAATGTCTTTGATTTCCAAGCATTATGTTTAAATTTTTAGTTCCTTTGACAAACATGGCTAAGTCATTTGTCAGTTCTACAATCTGTTTCTGAAGTTTTTTATTTTCTTCAGACACAGCTTGTGAACTATGGTTTTCAGTCTCAAGGACCTTTTCCTTGAGCATAATATGTTCTATTTTCAGAGACTCATATTTGTTACACATTTCTGTGTGAGCCTTGGATAGATTCTTATACTCTAGGAACAGTTCCTTGGAACTTTCCACCAGATCATCATACATTTCTTGCAAAGTAAGAGGGAATACCTCAGCTTCAGAGCTGTCTGAAGATGGTAGGCTTGCCATGAGACACAGATTTGCCTCTTCTGAGGTGTCTTCCTCCTCTTCTGAAGTTGATTCATCCAGGTCCTCCCATGTTGCCATGAGACCTTTCTTTTTCTTGAAAAACTTCTTCTTCTTGAAGTTGTTTTTCTTCAGCTTTGGGACACTCAGCCTTCATGTGCCCTAGTTGCTTACACTCAAAACAAATAATTTGTCAGTTTGTATGTCTTTACCTGACTTACCTCCTTTTGAGGTTGAGGGTTGATTCTTTCTGAATCTTCCTCTGTTCTGCAACATTCTCTTGATCTTCCTACTTAGAAGAGCAAGATCATCATCATCTTCTGAGCTATCTTCAGAGTCTTCATCTCCCTCTGAAGCTGCCTCAGCTTGCATAGCCTTGATGTTGCCATGCCTAGACTGTTTGGTCTTGGAGTTTAGGGCTAGAGATTTTCTCTTGTTGTCATCTTCTCCAAGCTCAAGCTCATGGACCTTAAGAGATCCCAACAGTTCTTCCACTCTAAGAGAGTTCAAATCTCTTTCCTCTTGAATGGCAGTAACTTTGGGTCTCCAGGACTTAGGCAAGCTCCTTAGAATTTTTCTGTTATTATCTCCAGAGTTGTATATTCTGCCTAAGGACCTGAGTCCATTTGTTATGGTCTGAAACCTTCCAAACATTTGGTCAATGGTTTCAGATTCTTCCATCTTGAACATCTCATACTGATGTATGAGCATACTTATCTTAGATTGCTTGACAGTCTCAGTTCCTTCATGGGCTGCTGCAAGAGTATCCCAAATTTCCTTGGCAGAGGTGCATCCATGAACCTTCTCATATTCTGATTTGTTCAAGGAACATATCAGATAGAGTTTGGCCTTAGCATTCATCTGGACTCTAGCCTTTTGCTCCAAAGTCCATTCAATCTTAGGTATAGGCACATCATTTAGCATAGGCACATAGTCTCCATCAGTGACCACATCCCAAACATCAATGTTTGTGCTTTCAATGAACAGCTTCGTTCTATCTCTCCAGTAATGATAATCTTCTCCATTGAAAGTTGGAGGTCTTGTGATAGAGGCTCCTTCTGTGATGTATTGCCTGTTACTGTTTGAAGCTTCCATGTGGATCTTTCAGTCCTCAGACACTTGTTAGGTGTTTCAACCCTGAGTAGAGCTCTGGTACCAACTGTAGGAACACAGGGAAACACTAGAAGGGGGGTTAAATAGTGTTTCTAAATATTTTAAGAAGCTTTTCGAAAACAGATTTACAAAACAGACTTTCAGACAGGTTTCTAGTGGGCTGTCTGAAGTTTTTCAGATAGCTGTCTGAAGTTGGTTTCAGACGGCCTTAAAATGGTTCTAAAAGAAGTTTCTTCCTTTTTAAAATATTAGATTAAATATTCAGTCCCCTTGATTAGCATAAAACTGAAATGACAAAGATAAGGGAAAGAGAAACTTAGCCACAGAATTTATCCTGGTTCACTCACTACCACTTGTGAGCTTCGTCCAGTCCCAATGCTAACTAGCACTTGGATTTTCTCTTAATCTTGCAAGATTACAAGTATTTTTTTCTATCAAGCCTCTTCAGGCTCTACAACCAAGTATTCTTTTCTAACAAGCCTCTCAGGCTCTACAACCAAGTATTCTTTTACAGACAAGCCTCTCCAGGCTCAAAAGCAAATACAAATGAGAGAAATGCTTAATCTCACAAACTATAGCAGTTTTGAGACTTAAACAGTTACAGATTGAATAGAAATTACTGAGGTATGCTCAGAATAAATAGTTTGTGTGTACAAAGATGATAAATTCTATCAGTGTTGCAGCGTAAAACTTGCAGAGTTTTTGTTCTTTTTCAATACTTCTCTCTCTTTTAGGTCTTCAAATGAGGGGGTATTTATACCCAAATGATTGGCCCGTTGAAGACTCTCATGCTTGTGAAATCCATGCTAGCCGTTTGTGAGACAGCTGCTGCAGTACATAATATTCTCTGACATATTCTGATATTCCCTGACAAATTCTGACACTTTTACAAGGTTTGCTCCTGCCAAAAAGGTGCTCTTTGTTGCTGCTGCAATTGCTGCGTAGCAGAGGACACGTTGTGACAGAGAACATGCTTGAATTGCATTGCACAGGTGCCAGCTGTTTGTAGCAGAGAACGTGCGTGAAAAACGTGCAGAGGTACAAGGATTGTCACAACTTCAGACAAGAGATGCCACATCATCAAAAGCTTTCAGATGGCTTTGATGCTTCAGACGGGTTGATCATCTTCAGACAGCATCAGCTTCTTCAGACGGATCCAACACTTAGTCTTATATAATAGGCTTCTTGCTGAAAATCATAGATAAACAATTAGACAATTGTATCTATGGAAACAACTTAAGTTGAATTTGTTGATCATTAAAACTTAGAGAAATTTCAGTCTTTAAAACATCATAAATCTCTTTATGATATTTTTGAGACTCAACAGAAACTACCCTACCCATGACCTAGAGTTAGCAGCCGTAGTGTTTGTGTTGAAGATTGGGAGACATTATCTGTATGGTTCCCGATTTGAGGTTTTTAGTGACCATAAGAGCCTTAGATATCTGTTTGACCAGAAAGAGCTGAACATGAGGCAGAGAAGGTGGTTAGAGTTTCTTAAGGATTATGATTTGAGTTAAGTTACCATCCCGGTAAGGCCAATGTAGTGGCTGATGCCTTGAGTAGGAAGTCTATCCATGTTAGTTCCTTGATGATTAGAGAGATGGATCTTTTAACCGAGTTTAGAGATCTAAGATTGGCTTGTGAAGTAGCATCCTCTAGTGTGAAGTTAGGAATAACCAGAGTAAGTAATGAATTGCTGAAGGATATTAGTAAGGCCCAGTTAGAGGATCCATTTTTAGTAAGTAGGCGAGAGGCTCTAGAAGGAGGTAGTGGTGGAGAGTTTGTAATTGGTACCGATGGGGTAGTGAGATTTGGAGATCGAGTGGGTGTGCCTAGTGAACCTAGCATTAAGAGATTAGTACTAGAAGAAGGTCATAGAAGTAAGCGTAGTTTCCACCCAGGATCGACTAAGATGTACCAGGATTTGAAGAAAGTGTTTTTGTGGCCTAGGATGAAAAGGGACATAGAGGAGTTCGTGAGTGCATGTTTAGTGTGCCAAAAGGCTAAGGGTAGAACATCAAAAACCTTCAGGATTGCTTCAGCCCAGAGTAGGCAGAAGAGTTATGCTGATAAGAGGAGGAAGGAATTAGAATTCAAAGAAGGGGATCATGTATTCCTGAAAGTCACTCCGTGGACTGGGGTTGGTAGGGCATTAAAGTCTAGAAAGCTTACACCTCGATTTATTGGTCCTTACCAAATCCTTAAAAGAGTCGGCAATGTTGCCTACAAAATCGCTTTGCCTCCACATCTGTTTAATCTTTATAACGTTTTCCACGTTTCTCAACTCCGGAAATACGTTCACGATCCTTCGCATGTGACTGATTCGGATCATCTTGAGGTTAAGGAAAACCTAACAGTGGAAACCATGCCGGTGAGAGTTGAGGATCGGAGGGTGAACCAACTTCGAGGTAAAGAGATTCCTTTAGTGAAGGTGATCGGGGGAGGGACCAACACCCGAGAGTGCCACTTGGGAACTTGAAGAGAAGACGAAGGAGTCTTATCCAAAGCTTTTCGCTTCAGGTAAAATTCGAGGACGAATTTTCTTTTTAGGAGGGGAGAGTTGTAACATCCTAGATTTTATTAGGATAAATATTAATTAAATTAAATAGATTAATTAATTTAATAATTAATTTAATGGGAAATAATTAATAGGGTTATTATTATTATTAGTTTTATTTCGTAAGGATAGTTTTATCTGAAAATAAAATAAAGGGGGGTGAGAATGGGCCCAAGCCCAATTAGTTATTCTGTAAGGAGGGGTTAACAGAGCACCCTAATCCTTATTCGTATCATTCGTCAGTAAGCGAAACGCTAAGGAGGGGAGAAAACAGAGTCTCAAGAGAGAGCTGCGGTGGAGTGAAAGCCAAGAATCCAAGAAAGGACTTCCTTGCTGTAATCAAAGCTTAGCTTAAGGTACGGTGTGGGAGAGGGTATTGCTTGTATATGCATGTAGGGGATGTGTGGGTAGTGAGGGCAACCATAAGACCCTCTAAAGGCTCTAAATTCGTATGGATGTATGTTGTAACTAAGAATAAATGATATAATCTGTTGATTGATGATTGATTGGGTGTATATTGATGATTGATTGGGTGAATTGAAGATGATATTTGGAATAATGAAAAATGGGTGATTACGGATTTAAAGATTGGGGGTTTGATGAATTGGTTGTATAATCTGTAAAAGATTGTTGATTTACTGAGCTTTGGATGATATTAATGATTATGAATTATGTTTAGACGAAAAAGATTGATTATAGATTGATTGGATGAGTTTAGAAAGGTTAGAAATCGTGAAATCTGTGATCTGCGTCGCGGGTAATCGATTACCAGGTGTGGTAATCGATTACCAGGGCTTTCTGGGCATCGTTGAGTGAGTTTGGGGTTGCTGGTAATCGATTACAAGAGGTCTGTAATCGATTACCAGAGAGTTGAGTTGCTGGTAATCGATTACATCTGTGTGGTAATCGATTACCAGGTTTTGACAGCTTTCTCGCCTGAGAAAGAATGCGTCTGTTAAGGGGTGCAAATTAACTCGGAATACTTTCATATAATATATCAAACTGAAGCCCAGGATCTTAGCTTTCTAATAGAAGTGGAATCACTTTAATTGGACACCTAGAACTATAGATATTTCCAAATTAGTGAGCCAAGGTCATTAAGCTTAAAGCTTGAGGACGTCCAAAATTGAGTAACGGTCTCTAGTAATCGATTACAGTTGTGTGGTAATCGATTACCAGGTTATATTGCGTATGAGAATGTTGTTTATATGATGGTTGATGATGATTATGATGATAATGATGTCGGTGTATATCACCTCATTATGACGATGTTTAATGATGAGTGTTTTGATGCATGATAATGATGTCGGTGTATATCACCTTATTATGATTCTGTTTAATGATGAGTGTTTTTATGCATGATGATGATGTCGGTGTATATCACCTTATTATGATGATGTTTGATGATGAGTGTATTGATGCATGAGGATGATGTTAATGATGATAAGTGTATATCACTTTACTTTAATGATATTTGATGATGAGCATGATGATGATGTTAATGATGATAAGTGTATATCACTTTACTATAATGATGTTTAATGATGAGCATGATGATGTATGATAATAATGATGATGACGACGGTGTATATCACCTTTGATGATGATGTTACCTAAGTTATGCGGGCCCATAGAGGGGGTACAACTTAGGAGAGATGCTTTGTGCATATGTGATGTTACCTAAGTTGTGCGGGCCCATAGAGGGGGTACAACTTAGGAGAGATGCCTTGAGCATATGTCATGAGACCTGGATTGTGCGGGCCCATAGAGGGGGTACAATTCGGGAGGTGAACTGAGTTGTGCGGACCCATAGAGGGGGTACAACTCGAGAGATTAAGAAGGGGCGTTAAGCAACACTATTGGGCTGCTTGGTGATTAACGGTAGTGTTGTGTGAAACTTACCAGCCTGTGTGGTGATTAATGTAATGCTGTGTGTGACTTACCGGCATGTGTGTGATTACGGTAGGTGGCCATGATGGGCATTCTTGCACAAGCCTAGAGTGGGGTGAGGTGCACTTTTCCGGCCTGTGTGGTGTATAACGTAGGCTATTCTTTGTGGGGAATGTCTCTTTACAAGTCTAAAGTGGGGCGATTACAACTACCAGCCTGTGTGGTGTATACGGTAGGACCATCATCGGTAACAACTAGAGAGATTGACGAGGTGCGTGCCCATTGTGTGGAGTTTCCAAGTCATGATCTTGGGTAGATGATGATAGGAGTATTGTTTTAATGCTACGAGTATGCTGATGATGATGTTTTGATGTTAATGCGTAGTTCTAGATGCATGTGTTTCTGATGTTAATGAGTCTGATGATACCGATGATGTTCTCTGCTACGAGTCTGCTGCTCGATGCCTGCTGTTCTGCTGTCCTGCGTTGCTGCATATGCCCTGCTGTTCTCTGCTCCCGAGTATGCTGCTCGCTGCCTGCTCCTCTCTGCGCTGCGTCTCTGCTGCTGTTCTGCCCTTGCCTCTGTCCTCGCTGGCTGCTCTATTCTGCTGCTCCTGCGTCTGCGCTCGCTGCCTGCTGTTTCTATGCGTATGATGATCTATGCCTGATGCCTATGATGCATGTTGAGCTTGGTTAATGTATAATGATATATTTCAGTGTTATAAATACGAATGCTGGTAGAGCCTGTCTCTGTTGCATCTCGATGCTGAAATTGTTGAGTTGATGAATGTTACTATTGATGATTAATGTATTGATGCATGATGTGATGAGTGATGATGTTGTGGGTGAGGATGGGCATTCTCTATGTGTATGATAAGTAGTATTCCTTTTCCTCACCGTATTCTGTGGATATATTTTACAGGTGTTGATGAGGACACGATTGGTGTCAACTATGATTAAAAGGGTTGTGCTCTGATAGATGTGACATGAGGGTGTATTTTGGGAGTTTTATTATGTTTCTAGATTAGGATTATTTATATGAACCTTTGGATGCCTTGTATGGAAGTAGGTTATTAGTTGTCTTTATATTTTGAGGATTCCGCTGCAGTTATGTTTGAGTTTTTCTTCGGAATTTTATTCCTTTTAATAAAGTCGTTTTCGAACCATGAGATTTAATAAGAGTGTTGTGAACCTTTTTACCCATCGTGGGACTTTACCGTTTTCCAAACTACAATTTATTAAACATATAAGAGTATGGGGTAGAAGGGTGTCACAACAATCACTGTTAGAGTTACAGGACAAAGATTAGATAGAAGAGATGATTTCTTTACAAATAAAGATAGACTTATAAAAGGTGAGATTCACTGAGAGTTGAGACTGAGATTTTCAGCTTGTGCACCAGTGTCTCACCCTATTCAATATCAAGAGGTCTTCCTTTTATACTCTATGGCAGGTAGCCGTTGTAGAAGCCCAGAGTGTGTCAGCATCTTTGCGATGTCGTGTCAGCGTGTTTGTTCTGTTATGTCAGCGTCCTTGTGTAGTGTGTCAGCGTACTTGCACAATGTGTCAACGTACTTGCGTTGACATGCTTTTGATGCATTGTTTAAGTCTGAGTACTTGGAACGGAGTCTCAGTCTTAGCTGGTGAGTTTGAGTCTCAGTCTTAGCTTAACTATTATTTTGTCTTGTGGCTCAGCTTTATGCTTCAAGGTGTTTCTTGACACTCTTAGACTGAGTCTTTTCCTGATGGTGGCACAGTGAGACGTTGCTTGAGCTTTGTTTAAGCTTTCATATTTATGTTGAATCTCAGATGATCCTTGTACTTTGACTTTGTTCCTTAGTATTTTAAGACCAGCAAAGTGTAGTCTAATGGTTGCACATTCTCAACACACAATTATTATAACAAATAAATCTTAGATACACCGAGAGCTCATGCATATTCTCTTAAGGTTTGGTATAATTAAAGACTCTTAAGGAATGAGCTTGTCTCAACAATCTCCCCCTTTTGATGATGGAAAACCCTTAAGTTTGTGAAGCTTTTGGTTATCTAAGATTTGTACCAAGTTTGAAAGATTTTAAACTCCCCCTCAATTCTTAGCTCCCCCTAAGTCTCAAATGTAACTGTCTTAGCTTGATTCTTTAAAAGAGATTTGTGTTTGTTAAGCTTAAGACTGAGTTTTGTATTTCTAGCTATTCATGAAATATTTAACAATGATAAGAGCATATGGAAAGCAACAAAATAGTTTTGGAATTGATCATTAATCATAGGATTACAAGTTCTGATTTTTCAAAAAAATATATGAAGCTGAGATTCAGACATGCAACAGCCTAAGCTAAGGCAACCAAAGCTAAACAAAGCTTAAACAAAGCTTTCCCTAAGCTCTATCGCTACAAACTTATCCTATTAGCTAAGGCAACCTAAGCTAAACAGAGCTTAAACAAAGCTTTCCCTAAGCTATATCCTTACAAACTTATCCTATTCTCCCCCTTTTGCCAACATAAAAAAACATATTGGAAGACTATTTGGCAGGGGACGAAGTGGAGCTTGAGGGAGACTCAGCTGGTCGAGGTACTGATTGAGGAACAAAAGGAAGATGAGGCAGGTTGGAGAGATGATGATACACTTGATGATAATAGTTGTTCGAATCATGAATAGCCTTGAGGATTATGTGAATTCCTTCAAAGAGGCTATCTTGCCTATGCCTTATATTCTTCAGTTTTTTTCTCCATTTGCGTTGAGAGTTCTGGGATGGCTTGTCAGAGCTAGGCTGAGCTTGTTGTTGCTATTGTTGCTCCTTATGAAAATTGTTGATGAAGGTATTGATGGACCCAGAGATGTGAGTTGGCATGGAGTGAGCAAGTGCAATAGGTTGAGATTGATCAAACCTTGGTGATGATTGGAAGAGAGAGCCAACAAAAATCTTACCAGGTGTGGCCATTGAGGCTTGGCGATCAGGAGAGGCTATAGGGGTCTTACATTGCTCTTGGAACCCTAGTCTTTTGCTTTCATCTCCAATTGAGACTTGCCCTTCAGTCTCAGTCTCTTTCTCAGGATAAGCAACTGGAGTGGGTTCTCTGGAAAACTTCTTTCTCCAACTCAGTAAGAGCTTGAGCAAACCAATTTTGTGATAGGATAGGGTACAGGAGGAGAGGAAGGTTTGGGTGAAGTTGGAGGAGTTTGAGAGTAAGGTTCACCTTGAGCTTCTTCCCTTTGAGCAACTTAACTGAGATCTGTCTTAACAGGCTCTGGCTCATGTTGAACTAGAGCAATAAAAGCTTCTTTTTCCTCCTTCATTTTCTTTTCTCTCTCTCCCTTTTCTTTGTGCTTCAGTTGCTTCCTGTTGAGGATCTTCTGCAGATACTTCTTTTGGTCTTTTCTTTTTCTTCTTCTTACTTTTCTTGGCAGTCACTGTCTCAAGACAAGACATTTTTATGATGGTGAGGTTTGAGCTGAGCTTGACTCAAGTTTCTTCTTCTTTGAGGGAGAGGAGGATGGCAGAGAGAAGGGAGGAGGAGGAATGACCTTACCTTCAAGCTTCAAAGCTTGAATGTTTGACTTACCGAAATAAATCTCCTTTTCTTTGGTTTCATCACCGGCCATGGAGAGGTCCACTTTGAAATGCTTGAGGATGCGAGTAATGAGCACTGCAAATGGCAGAGACCGCGTTCATCTTCACATTGTTGAAGGCATGCTCCATATGTTTCAGAATGAGGTTGGGGTAGATCCAAAGCAATTCCATGCTTGAGGTGCTACATGACAATGAGGTCAATGGCATACATTTTATCAAAAGTCCCAGTGCGGGGAATGATAGTCTTGGCTACCAATTGAAAAAGAAATCTCCCAAAAGGATTGAGAGAGGATGGATGAGAGACTGATCTCAGCTTGGCTGAATAGAGATGCACCCACGTCAGCTTGCTTGAATCTCTATCAGTCTCCACCATTGATCTTCGTTGTAGAGACAGTTCCTTGAGACTGGGGCTTGAATGATTCTTCCAAGGGTCTCTTCAGTTAAATCCATTCTTATGCCTTTGAGGTGTCTAACCGCGTGAGGAGACAGATCGGATTCTCCTTTGACACTGACGTAAGAGGTGTAGAAAGCTCTTGTGAGCTTTGGATAGACAGGTTCAGAGAGATTGGGATACCCTTCCCAGCGTTGCTTCTTTATGTAGGGAAAGATGTCCTAGTTTAACTGCTTAAGCTCAAGTGGAAGAATGATCCTTCCAAAAAGCACTTTTCTTCTCCTGCAAAGCGTCCAATGTACTTTGCTTCGACCAAATCATTTTCGAAAAGATCTGATTGAAAAGAGAGTCTTTTCTTCTCCTTGCTAACTCCTACCATTTTTTCTTTGCCTTTGGAGGAGGGGAGAGGAATGAGTCAGGTCAACATGGGCAAGTGACCTGGGTTGTCTGTGTGAAGTCTATAAATCAGTTTAAGTATTCAAACATGACTATAAGACTTAACATCCTTAAGTTTTAATGATTAACAATAAGATTATATTAAGGACAAATAAGTTTGTATAAGATTACGTAAATAGGGTTCTATTGAGAAAGGTATTAATTTGTTGATTGTGTTTCAGGGTCAGAATAATTATCTGAAGAAGAAGATAGTCAGAATCGCATTCAGAAGATCAGGATCAGAAGAACAAAATGCAGAATCCAAAGAAGAGTAATCCACAACCAAGCTGAAGACTTGAAAGACTATATGAAGAATTGAAGACTACGAAGAATTGAAGAAATGAAGACAATATGAAGCAGTCTATGTATCTAAAGATGAAGATGTCAGAATCAAGAAATGATCTCTTGGAGACATTGCAAAGCGTAAAGCACACTTCATCAAATGAAGTTCACTCATTCAGTAGATAAAGCTAGACATGCTTTTCTACCTCGATCAAAGTGTTACAAAAATAAGGAAATACTGCAAATACTTTCTGCAACGCCTGCTGCACCTGCAACAAAAGGATTGTGTGCACAAACCTACTGCATCTACACCTGCTGCTATCCAGAATGTATTAGAAGACTAAACAAAGCAAGCAAGAAAGATGGTTGAATAAAGTACATACAATTCAACATCTTTATCTCAGAAGAAGAAGAAGAGAAGATACAAGAAGAAGAAGAAGAAGAAGAAGAAGAAGATACAAAGAAGAGCGAAGCTACAATCCTCTTATCATAAGGAAGAAGCCTTCTGAAGTTTCAACCAGTCTGAAGGATTGAAGTTGTCTGAAGGACGCAACCCGTATGAAGTATTGAAGCTGTCTGAAGCATCAACCCGTCTGAAGTGGTGAAGCTGTCTGAAGTTTCAATCTGTCTGAAGTCTCATCCCTCTGAAGTATTGAGGCCTTCTGAAATCCAACGTGGCACTACTTGCTGAAGACTATGAAGACTTTTGTTCTCTGAAGATTGCTGAGAAAAGTCATTCTCTGCTACAACACGTTTCTTCTCAGAATATTTATGGAAATGAACACTGAGACCTTTCCTGGTGCTTTTGAATTTCATACACCACTGAGGAAATCTCTGCAACGCAGCATTCACAGCAGCAACGGTGGCAGCTTTATAGCATCACCTACTTTGTACTATGTCAGACATGTCAGAGCCCCCAGAAGCGTGTCTCACAACGGATTAAAGAGGATTCAATGCTATCTCTAAACGATAGTATTTCAAACGGATATTTCCTCATTTATACAATCCAAAAGAAAGCAGAAGAAAGGTGAAGGAGAAAGCAAAAGCAGAAGAAATTCAAGAGAAAGAGTACGCAAAACAATATCAAAATATCTCTCATAAAGAAGCACATAACAAGTGTCAGAACGGGATCGTCTGTACACCTATTCGCTTAAAGAGAAGCACCGTTTGAGAAGCTATTACACAACGGCTATATGAGCCCCATCATCATCAGCTCAACGGTATTATGAATCATCTTCAACGGCTATATTCAAGCTGAACATATAAATAGCTTCAAGATTGAATTTGAAGATGTTGGTCGATGTTGGTCGGATCCAACCAGTTGTTGTTGTTAACACAACAAAGTTGGCATTACTTACTGCCCAACCAAGAGTGGTTGTTGTTGTTGTTGCAATTGAAAAGAACAACCATAGAAAAAGAGACATTGGTTATGCATGTCATTACTGTTGGGTAAACAAATATGCAGTTGTTATGCTGGCCAAAATGACAGTCAACCTAGAATAGGTTGAAGCCATGAACATACCTTGGTATTCCAATGATACGGGTGAGAATGTAGCCCATGGAAACCAATGGTTAGAGAATGAGGCTGGAGCTTAATTTCATATCTCACTTAGGCCAATTTAGTTGAGGAAGAAGTACCCTCACTTATTAGAGACGAGATTGTACTTAAGTTAAACACTTGTGTCTCTATCTTACCCTTGTACTTAGATTCATATATTGTATCCTGAGTAGTACTCAGTTAACCTCTAGTACAAGAAGAGATTAAGTTTATGTTTCATGGAAACTTAAACTTGATTATAATTTGTAAACACTTTATGTGTCTGAGAGTCTGGAGAGGATTGGTGGAGAAAGAGTACTTCTGAGCCTGGAGAGGCTTGGTGGAAGAAAGAATACTTCTGAGCCTGGAGAGGCATGGTGAAAGAAAGAATACTTGTGAGCCTGGAGAGGCTTGGTGGAAGAAAGAATACTTCTGAGTGAAAGAAAGAATACTTGTGAGCCTGGAGAGGCTTGGTGGAAGAAAGAATACTTCTGAGCCTGGAGAGGCTTGGTGGAAGAAAGAATACAAAAGAATACTTGTGAGCTTGGAGAGGCTTATCTGTAAAAGAATACTCGTTTGTTGGTCTGAAGAGGCTGTGAAGAATACTTGTATATGTGGTTTCAGATAATGAAAATCCAGTGGTTGGTTTGCCACTGGGACTGAATGTAACTCACGGTGGATGTGGGTGAACCAGGATAAATGTTGTGTCTCAGTTTTCCTTCCCTTAATCTCTTTGATTTTCAGTTCAGCATTTACTTTGGGGGTTGAAAAGTATTTCATAATCACCATATCATCACAATTTCAATCAAACAAGTTTTCAAAGATAATTAAAACTCAAATCTCTCTCATATCGTTTGAGCTTTTACGAGAATGTATTGAAGAATTCTTAAATAGTGTCCTGAAGTGAGTCTCAAATACTCAGTTTCAGAACCAAATTAAACTTCAGACGATCTCAGTCTGATGAAGTATTTTTTAGAAACCATTTCTAAAAGATACTCGCTTGTAATATCTTCAGAAGATACTTTGAGAACTTTCATTTAAAACAATCTTAAGAATCGTTTTGAAAGATTATCATCTTATCATTCTTATTTTCCGTGTTTCATTTTAAAAAACTTTGATCTTAAGATTGGTCTTTGAACGTTGTTCTTTTTAAATGATATTCTAAATCAAGATTTCCAAAATATTAATAAAGTTTTGAAAAACTTTCAACCCCCCTTCTAGTGTTTCCCTGTGGTTCTAACAATTGGTATCAGAGCTCACCTTCGGTTGAGCATCTACAAATGCAAATAGTAGATCCTTAGAAGACGAGAATCTCACCAAGCTGAAAGCACTTGAAGAATGATAATGAGAATAGAAAATCATTTTCCCATACTCATTATTCATAAGCTAAAGCACTGGACGTAACTGGAAAGGAAAGTGTATCTATTTCTAGATCACAAGGTACCACCTTTCCTGTCCTAAATTTAAACATCTAATTTAAGTATAGTTACCTATCCGTTGCTTGATTTTTTGAATTGTTTATAGTATAAATGTGCTTCATGATCTGGTGTTTGAACTCATTAATTCTGAATATGTATTCATTTTAATATGTGAAATAAACTATCGCATGCTATGTATTTTAATATGTTTTGTATATACTAGTGGAATGTCTTCACTACTGATTAAAGTTGAACGGTCATGCATATTTATAGATTATTTTCTGTATCATATGTATGAATATATGTGTTACACTCATTTAAGTAAATGAAGAGTCGTATGTGTTTAATTATTAATATGAAACGGTGCAAATGTGAATCATTGAATCATCAACCGGTTTCTCATACTGGCACGATGAACGCCTCTCCATAACTGCTCAGTGCTTGTAAACCCTCTCCTTATCAATTTAAACAACGATTGATTGCCTATTTAAGAATTGGAAGATCACCAGAAGAATCTCATAGCACATTTCCTTCTAATGCCTCAAAATTCACTTCAATGGCATCAGATTAGTTATCTCAGTGTTCAAAGTCCATGCAGTATGATGAAAGGATCATTCCCACAAGAGGACATAAGCTAAGTGACTTTGACAAGGAGAACTAAAATCTCTGAGTTTTTTGAAGCTGCAGGATGACTCCTTATCTTGAAAAGGCATCCTTCTCCCTGGACGAACGAAGTGTTCTGGAATTCTGGAACAATTCATAAGTGTTCATGGAAGAGACATGCGACTAAACCACCTCTGTAATGGGTATACCTATCAAGGTGGACTCCCAAGTTCTGAGGAATTTCTGATGTTGAGCAACCGGAAAACAATTCTCTTCAGATTGGGAAATCAATGATAGAGAGAAAGAGATGCATGATCAAATGTTATTTGGTCGCAGAACTCTTGAAACACCAGTATGCTCAAACTTACTGGAAATTCCCAGAATTCTGCTGGCAATTATTAATGTTGTATTCTCCCCAACAGGAAGGATACATTCATCATCTCAGACATGAAAGATTTGTGCTGATCCATCTCCTCAAAGAAAGAGGCTAATCCCAAGATCATCCCCTATCATATGATGAGAAGAAATTAGAAGAAGTCAAAGTCTTTCCTCCCCATACTACACTATTATGAAATCCTTCAATATAAAGGATTTCATTTGAAAGATTCTTGACCGGGAGCCTCACCCCTTGTTCACTATAAGGAATATGAACTTCTAAGGGGATACCAACAAGATTAAAGAAAACGCAATTCTCCGTCCATCAACTCAGAACCATATGGAGTCCATCTGATTCTCTATGTAATCATGGAGATTTGAGAGAAATTTTCAGAAGTGCACATAAGGATTTGAATGACGCATCGACGGCTGAAGAAACACTCAGATTCTATCAAGAGAACTGCAGATGCTGAAAACACAAATGGAGAAAGCCAATGCAAATGAGAAAAACCCTGTTGATGACCAATGATACACTCATGTCCTGTTTCTTGAGTCTCTGTATTTATGTCTTTATGTTTTGAGTACATTTTGCCTTTTATTTTTTTTTGGTTGTTTGTTTTGGTTTTATGTATTTTTCTTTTCAATTTAATATTTGATTGTTTTCTATGTGTTTGAGTTGTGTTATATGGTTTCCATTTGTGCATATTAAGTCTATCAATCACCCCACCCCTCCCTTAATTTGTTAACAATTGTATTAAAATTGTGTGATTATTTACACTGTACAGAATCTTATACTTACATTTTGTTCCCTTAAATAATTCAACTAAAGATAAATTTAAATGAACGCAACTAAAATCTAAAATCTAAAATAATTTCTTAAATTAGTAAAATATAATCAGGATTTAAGACATTGGTTTAATGATTAACTTAAACATCAGATGCTACTGAAAGTATTTTTTGTTTGTGATGTCCTCAGAAACAACAGGTTTTTTAAAGACAATCTCAAAAAACCAATAAAAAAAAGGTGAAGACAACATCGTCTGAAATGTTGCTAAAGTGGATCACATCTCCATTGTCTAACCTGTTCAGAAAAGTTCGAAATGAACTCACTGGAATTGTGGGTCATCAATGATAAAGATAGTTAACCTTATAGCCACCAAACCTAAACTCAAATCTTGAGAGATAATCATGACTTAGTAACATCCCTATTCTCTAAAGCTGTTCAGGAAGTTTTATGGACTTGCTGAAATTGTGGTCAAGAATGCTAAGCGTGACTGATACTTAAGGCCATTAAAGTTCTATCTCAATCCTTGAGGATAGGTTAGATGATTGTTCAAGTTCTCTGGAGCGCAAAAGACAAAAGACAAAAGTGGATCGTGCAGACATCAGTCCACTTTAGATTGAGGAAAAAGTCTTCAAAAAGAAGCAATGTCAGATAACACTGCTTCATCCGGTGGACAATAACAGATTTCGGTAACATCACTTCATCTTAAAACTTTAATATCTGTGAAAATTGTCTTTTATAAAAACCCTTAACAACTATAACAACCTTTAATTCTTTAATAAGTAAAAACCTAAGATAATTCCAACTTAGTTTCTCAGATCTTGCCTTTACAAAACTCTCTATCTTCTTTCTTTTCTCTGTTTTTTAACTTCTTTGTTTTTCTTTTCAAAAAGATTTTTTTATATATTCTCTCTAAAAGTTTTTTTTATTTTTCTTCTCTCGAAAAATTATTTCGAAAATTTGTATTGTTCTCTCTTCT